>JACCEG010000012.1:763144-792267 GCA_014065205.1 Tuber brumale
TTGATTTATGGTACAAGAACTTGCATGCAGCGCTAGCTATGGCATAAACAAAACCTTAATCTGAAAAACTCGCAAGTAACAAAAGAACTTCTCGCACCAAACTATAAAATCCTCCTAAGCGTGTCCGATAGCCGACACCAAATCCCTAAGGAAATAAAACAATAAAACGCATGATCATGATGAAAAACAATCTCCTAGCAAAGCCTAGAAAACATAACGGGCAAAGGTCTGTCCTTTCCTCAGGGAGGGAAGCCGTGGATCAGTAGAGCGGACGCGTCTGCGTCCGCGGGGTGTTGGGGGTCTCTTTCAGCCTGGGGCATGCCCGGTGGGAAACCTGTCGCAGTGACGTTAATGTATCTAGCGAGGGAGTTGAGAGTGGAGGGGAGAGGGGTCTTCAGTGAACCATGATGGGTGGGTGGCGAGGTAGCTCTTGCCTGATCGCATCTGGTAGATCCTTCCCGCCATGAACCTACCCAGCCCCATAAAAGGGTGGGGTGCTAGGGACACAGGGTAAGGGTAGGTTGGGGGCGGTGGGAACTGGTCGTTCCAGTCTCTAATTAGCGCCGATCTGATTTTCAGCTTGATCGACTCGTAGGAGGGGGTGTCCTTTCCAATTGGAAGGCAGGCTGGCGGGAGGAGGTCGTCGGAAGCCACCGGCAGAGGACTAGCAACTGGGATGAAGGGGAGGGTCCGATGCGCAATAGCATCAATTGGTAGGTGTTTTCTTATAGGCGGGGAGGGGACAGCGGATCTCCTCGTGCGGGGAGCATAGACCGATGTCCGGACTCGCGTGTGGTGACGGTAGTCGTTGAGGGCCCTGAAGGTTGACGAGGTCGGAAATGTGGGGTGGAGCCTGGCCGTCGCCGGGTTGGCCTCTGGCGGGTGGCAGACTAGCCTTATGGCTGCAAGTCTTTGGCGGTTGCGTATCAGAAGGGGCATGGGGGGCAGGCCTGACTCGCAAGCAAGTGTGCCGATAGGTGTCGAGGAGAAGCACTTCGTGACCCATCTCTGGACAGCCCTCCAGAAAACCGACATGCGGTCGAGGAGGGTAAGAGTTGAGGAGAAAAGGTCCGCTCCGTAAAGGAGGATTGGGGCTATCAAGGATGCTGCCAGTTGGTGGCAGAGGAAGGGAGGAAGGCCCTTACCGGGTCTAGATAGTCTTTTGATGGTGGCGAAGGCGCCCTGGGCCAGTCCGAGTCTTCTGACGAAGTGTGACGTGGTACCTCTCGTGCCTGAAGTGGAGGAGGGCTCCAACCAATACCCAAGCCATTGTACTAGTTTAGAGGGGCAGAAGACGAGGTCGTCCAGCAGGACCGGGATTGGGGATGGGGGGATCTTCTGAGACGGGGTCTCCCAGTGCATGAGTTCAGTTTTCGGGATCGAGAAGGACACCCCCAGCCTGCCAGCCTTCTGCTGCAGTACCTTGGTGATGCCTTGCAGTCTCTGGATATTCCTTCAGTACGAGCCCGAGGCTACTGTGACTGCGAAGTTGTCCATGTAGGATAGGATGAGGCCCCTGGGGACCGAGAAGTGCCGGGTAGAGACGTAAATAACAAAGAGGAGGGGGGAGATCGGGGAGCCTTGAGGGGTACCAACCAAGATAGGTGAGAAGATTTGGGGCGCGCCCTGGAAGACCAGGCGGCAGGTGTGGCCGTGGAGGAAGGACCTTATCCACGAGACCATGTAGGGGTTGACCGCCTTGGTGGCAAGTCTGTAGCAAAGTATTGAGGCCGAAACATTATCAAAGCCACCTTTGATGTCCAGGAAGAGGGTCGAGACTTTGAGCTTGGGGCGCATAAACAGCTGGACCTCATGGGAGCGGGTAGCCGCCGCATCAAAGGTGCTCAGACCAGGAAGGGAGCCAGTCTGGTTGGGGGAGAGGAGGCCCAGAAAACGAGCCAGGGCCGAAAGCCGATTTGCCATCACCCTCTCCAGGATCTTGGAAACAGTTTCCAGGAGGACGATGATGCGGAACGATGTAGGGGTGTCGTAGGAGGGTTTACCTGGTTTGTCCAGTACTATGCCGCTGGCTTTTTTCAGGGAGGGAGGGTGGTGCCCGTATCTGACCTGGGGACTCAAGAGGGATGTGAGGATGCTCGGGTTAATTAAGTGGACCTTCCAGACCGACTAGGGTATTTGGTCTGGCCCGGGAGCAGAGGACCCAGAGGACTTCTAAAGAGCCGCGGATATTTCCTCCGCCGACAGCTCTGGAACGTCTTTAAACTCACGCAGGATGCGAGGGGGGGGAGAAGACCTCTTCTCTGGGAAGAAGTGCTCAAGGAGGGCTTTGTTGATTTCATAGGGGCTTTCCGCCCCATGAATTTGAGGGAATCTGGTGGGTGGTTTGCCAAACGCGAACCTTTTCGCCGTCCAGAGGGACAGGGAGTTCGCCGTCTGCAGGATGTTCTTCCACTAATCATTCTTGGCTTTCTTGATAGCCTTGAAGTACAGGAGGCGTGCTTCCCTGCACAGCTATTTGGACGAGGGGAGGGGGTCCTTGCGGGCCGCCTGGATGGTAGAGTGGAAGGCTGATCTCTGTGCCGTTAGGTTGGGGGTCAACCAGGGTTTTGACTTATAAGAGGGTCTTTCGTCGGGGGTATGACCTCTGAGTTAGGACCTTATCCTATCCAAGGCCGTGTCAAACCAGACTGACAGTGTGCATGGCGTAGGAAGGGGGGGAGGGGGGTGGAACTTCATCCTCTTTAGTCCTTCCTCGAGGGCGGGCCAGTCGGTTTTTGTCCACGACGGAGAGGGGGGTGGGGGACGGGCCAGGGGCTCCGATAGTGTGATGAGGATCGGGACATGGTCTGAACCCGTCGGAGGGAGAGGGGTACCCCAGGATCGGAAGTTAGGCGAGAGGGGGGCATTGGCAAATGCCAGGTCTATCACAGAGGGGTGGAGGTTTGAATCGAAGGGAAAGTAGGTGAGGGTACCAGGTGTGTTTAGGAGGCAGAAGGCTTCCCCGGCAGCCTTCTCAAAGAATAGAGAGGATGTCCCAATGTCTTGGACCGAGAAGAGACGACCCGGGTCAGCAGAGGGATGGTGGATGTTGAAGTCTCCGACGACCAGCGTGGGGGAGGGCGTTGGGGGGAACGCACCATCAGGCGAGATGGTCCTCTTGAAGGGGGAGCCGTCCCAAGTGCTGTAGAGGTTTATTACGGGGAACTTGGTTACAAAGGAATCAAAAAATCTAACCGAAGAGAAAAAATCCATTGCCATCCAGTCTTGTGCTTCAGAAAAAACAGGAAGAACTGAGAACTGTTGTGTGGAGGGAAGGTTGAGGTAGTAGGCCACTTTAGGCTTGCCACCAGCCTATCTACGCGGCCTTTGTTTTCTTTTTTTTTTTTTTTTTTTTTTTTTTTTATTTTTTTTTTTTTTTTTTAGGGTACAAGAACTTGCATGCAGTGCTAGCTATGGCATAAACAATCCCCGTTCCTCCTCCTGCCCGGCCCGACCGTATCTCCAAGACCCTCCGGTATGGGCCTAACCGTACATGTTTCCCCAAAGAAAAACCCGTCCCTACCTCGCAAGCGAACTCAGAGAATAGGAGAAGCCTAACTAAGAAGAAAGTAGCAAAACATAAGATGGTACCCACACGGGACATCACAAAAAGAACAAAGGAAAAAATCACACCAGGGTGAGCCCCACAACAACCAAGCCAGAGATACGCGCTGGCAGCAGAAAACCGTAGAAGTTATCCCGGAATGCGACGTAACCGAGAAAGGGAGCCGCCTGTGGGCTGCGGCGGGAGAGGGTGGAGCAGTAGGGTGCTAGCCGAGGGAGGGTGTAGCAGTAGTGTGCAAGCCGATCCAACCGTCAGAGCGGGCCAGAAACCGAACGCGACCGTGTCGACTATCGGTAATCGTGTTCGTGTCTTGCTAGGCGCTCTCCAACAAGAGTAGTCCCAACTTGAACCGTAAGACTAGGAGGGTATGGCCAAATCTCCAAGCAAGACAGGCCCCGAAGTTACTAGCCGAGGCGTTCCCCCACAGTGCTCGTGCACACAGGGAGACAGGTGTCCACCACAGCCAACACCAAATGGAAACGAAGAAGAGAGGTCCCCAAGGAAGGAGAGGAGCGAGGTCGACCATCAGGCCTAAAAAGTATTTCTCGTGTACCGCTGAAACCGTGTTCCCAGCCGTCTGAAGCATGGGAAGCGAGCGGTCACCGACCATGAGGAAGGGCCTCGCTAAGCGCGGAAAGGGGCGAGAACGGGCCGCAGAAAGGCAGTACCGGAACCCAGAGGGAGGAAAGCCACGCCGCATAAAAAGAGCAAGCGATGGCAGTGGGAAAATAGGGGAGGTGGCCGTCACTCCTAGGCCGAAGCCATTGTGGGAGGAGAGGGGGGGTGGGTGGTTTGTGAGTACCTAGCGTTGAGGATTGATTTCAATTGCCGGGTGTGTAGAGGAGACGGTGGATGGCCTATCTACTCGCCCCTAATGGCCCCCTTATAAAGTTGCCCTTCACGCCCTTGTGACTTACTCCTGAAGTCATGCAGCACATATGACTCACAACTGTGAGTTATACCAAAATATCATAGACTAGTCATATAACCAAAGTGGTCACATGCACGAAACCCATGACCTCTAAATGAGGTCATGTGCGAAACATACCATATCATCATAACCATATCATATGACCAAAGTGGTTATATGTGCGAAACCCTTGACCTCTAATGAGGTCACGTGCGAAACATAACATACGTATGACTCATAACCATGAGTAATGTAAAAAGCTCTTTCTCGGTAAGCCACATTCGTGACAATAGTCTGGGGTGACTCACTACAAATGTTTGAAGGCAATATTGGCTTAGTCGAGTGAGGTGTCTATGTCTTGCCTTATTCGACTGCAGGTTATCTCCAGATGGGTACCTAGCCTGGCTAGGTTTGCAGCCTAATCTCCTCCTAGTATTGGCATGGAGAAGCATGATATTTGATACATACTTGTGACATTGAATGATTGGTGTGAGGACGGTAAATCTATTCTCCAGAAACGAGGTCCTTGCGGTGTTATAGGGAAGGGGCTATGTGCGGCCCAATCATCGGTTCCCATTGTATCTGGTGGGGTGTCCATAGGTTCTTCCACCATTATCCTCTTTCTCGGGCCTTGAGCTATCTCAGCTATTTTCACTTTTTGCCAGATAGGCAAATTGTTCCAATAGCCTGGGATGAGTAATTAGCAGTACTGCATACCATAGTTCACGATATCCTTTAAAAGGTTTAAGGAATCGTATAAATGGTATACAATGGATAAAGTACTTTAGGGAAGTAGGTAAAAGGGGATTAGTGAGATCTGATTCTGGGTTCAGTACCTGTATTTCCATTTTCTCGAGGTTTAAGATGTACTTGTAGCACATATTTAGGTTCTTAGATCCAAGCTAAGGGTAGGGGTACTCCCTGGCTAGCTGTAGCTAGTTTCCCGTCTATAGAGTACTGGGTACTCCAATCGACAAGATCTTAAGACTCAGTAAGACTCCACTAAAAGTTCAAACCATGCCAGGTACGATGTATGCCCTTGAAGTGGTCGCTCATTTGAATCGCAAAAGGTAATGGGAACCAGGAAGTTTCTAGCATAGATTGTTCCATGATTTCGAATAGGTCACAGGTGAATATTTCTTCGCTTGTATGAATGCAGATGGGGGAGCGAGTGGCGTCGAATATGTAATTGCGGTACGAGCTGAGGATGGAGATTGTAGTGAACTCATAGTTCATATAGTGAGTATTGGTCACCGGTAAACCATCAATATACCATTAGGCGGACACTAATCTCTAGTATAACTGTGGGACATGGGCTAAGATCTTTGTTCAGAGAATCTGTTGAGGAAGGCTCCTCTCGATAAAATAGGCAAAGCAAAGACTTTTATGTAGAAACAGTTCTATATTGATAAGATCTCTTCTCCCTTGTTTGATGATGTCTTTAAAGCTCTGGAGGCACTTTGATATTTATATCCTGCATCTGCGTGTTGGTGGACTACTTCTAACTACTAGGCCTCTGAAGTACTACTCTAGTTGTAATACGCGAACATCCAGAATCTTATAAGTGCGAACTCTATTTGATACAGAAACCTATCAGACCGCTTCATGGTTATGCAATACTATTGCTTTATTGAGATGACTACGCTATTTGTTTTACCAAATAGTGGCTTCCAACTTCGTTGTCCGTATAGACTATGATATTACTTTCGTTGTGTTGACTATTATTCCTGTAGTCTCTGTGGTCATAAACAGATCAAGTTCATAGCAGGCCACCTAGTGCTAATCGTAAGCCTGAACCCAAGGTGTCAATATCATAATGGTCTCTGCCTGATCTAGGTCTTCCTTTCTGAGTGTGCTTCCCCTTGGTCTACCGGTCTCTGTCGAAGTGTCTTATTACTAGGACCAACCAACCTACAGCTGATCTCAGAAGGGTATGGATGGATCCAGGATGTCCTTAATAGCCTCTGCCACTGGGATACCCTCTTGGAGTATTTCGCTGAAAGCATCAGGTCACCTTCGGCCCATAGTTTGGAAAGCCTAACGTTGAAGCCTAGTACCTCGACGTGCCTCATACGGATATCTTCCGTTACACTTTGCAGATGTTGGCAAAGGTCCCCTCTCACATATCTTGTGTATAGCATCCAGTTGGACGGATAGTAGCATTGTACATGGTGTTATAAAGTGGGCTTCATTGATGTGACATTTTAGTTTCAGGACACCACTCATCAAATCTAACTAATGATATGAAGGCCCTATAAGGGGGCCAGAGGAAGGTGCTGGCACTCGGGAAAATCGAGGGTCTGTGCGTAGTTATGCTACCAAAAGGTTCTTCTACTTTGTCTCGGATTTCTATATCCCTAACAGTTAAGGTACAAGAACTTACATACACTGCTCGCTATAGTATAAAGAACACATTAATTACCAAATGCCCAAATGAAAGAAAAACCACAACAGTAAAATCCTACAAACAAACAAGCCAGATATACAAACTATCAAACAAAGATGCATGGAAATTATCCTGAAATACCTCATGACTGAAAATGGAGACTGACTGTAGGGAACGGTGAGAGAGGGAGGCAGTAGCAGGGGACCAGCCAGAGAAAGGAAGTAGCAATAGGGTCCAAGCTGATCTAACTACCAGGTCAGGAAGAAAACCAAACACGATTATGTCAACTCTCAGCAATCATGTTTGTGTTCAACTAGGCGTTTCTTAACTGAAGGGAAGAGATTTTACTGCTTCTGTGATGTAGTCCCTTGGTTTCAAATGGATAACATCACTTAGTGGATGTGATACTACCTTTGAAGCCGATGATATGGAGGGGTGACATCGACCTCTGGGCCTATTGAAGAGTTCTCGCATACCACACACCATATTCTCAGCCATCTGAAGTATGCAAAGTGAAGGGTTGCTGACCATGAGGAGGTGCCTCGCTTAGTGAGGTGAGAGGGATGGAAGGGGCAGCAGAAAGTCAGTACTGAAACCCCGAAGGAGGGAAGCTTCAAGGTGTAAAAGAGCATGGAAGGACTATAGGAAGAGGAGGAGGCTGGCTGTCACTCCAAAGCCGAAACCATCATGTGAGGAGAAGGAAGAGTGGATCATCATGAGAGTCCTACATTGAGGGTTGATTTCAAGTATGAGGAAAGTAGCAGAGATGGAGGATGGTGCATCTCCTTGATCCTATCAACAACCTTTTATAGTTGCTCTTCACAATACATTTCTTACCACTAAAACTCGTCCAATGACCTAAATGGTCACATGTGTAAAACCCATGACCTTTCAGTGAAGTCATGTGTGAAACATAATATACCTCTAACTCATCACTATGAGTCATGTGAAAGTATCATGTGATCAAGTCATATGAGCTAAATGGTCACATGCATACAACTCATGACCTTCAAGCAAAGTTATATGCCAAACATAATGTATCTATGACCCATAACTATATGTCATGTGAAAGCCTTTCCTTGCTAAGCCATGTTCAGGATATCTGCTTGTAGGTAGAATCCGTAGTTGGTATAGAATGGCAACCTCCCATCGGCATCTGTAAATGAATTGTTATAGTCATGTTCAGCTAATAGTAATAACTTACATTGGTTATCCTAATCATAGTGGATAAAACTTCCCAGGTATTCTTCCAGAAATTAGTTGGTTCATTCTATTTGTTCATCTGTTTGAGGGTTATAAGATATTGGCATTCTTTGCTTAATTTCCAACACCTTGCAAAGAGATTGCCTGTTTTCCACAGGGAACTTTGTGTCTATATTCAGGACGCTTTCCGTTGGAAGACCACCTAGCCTCCCGACTTCTTTCTAGAATGCATTTGCAATATCCTTAGCAGTTACTAATATCTGTAGATTTTGTAGCCATGGATATCACGGAAATATTCAACAAAGATGGCAAAAAATAAAAAAAGTAATCATGTAGGAAGATGAAGTTCAGGAAATCAAGAAGGCTCTAGAATGAGAAGATAAAGAAAAGAAAGGGATGGCCTCAAAACTATGCGAATTGAAAGATTGATACCTTTATGTTAGGCATATAGAAATCCTAGACATATGTGCTCAGACCCACAGTAGGGTAACTGCGCACAGACCCACGATTTACCAGAGTGTCAACACCCCCCTCGGGCCTCCTGATGGGGCCCGCACGTTCATAGCTCAATGGAAGTATCAAGTGACATCTATCAAGAGGTCACGTGTTCAATCCACACCGTCGTCAAAGTTATTTTGGTATGAGATATTTTCTACCAACTGGACATACATGTTCGGAGCTCCCTGCACGATGGCATAAGACCCGTGACCGCGGGATTTTCTGCGAATAGCATAGAGGGGACTCTGGCTAAAGCGTAGGAAGTCATCTGCGAGAAATTGGTCGGTTGGTTGTTGAGTAATTAAGGACTGAAGATGGAGACCCCAGTACCAATACAGAAGTTGCGGTTGATAATACAACGGACAGACCGATGACATCCTACCTACTGAGATCAGCTGTATGTTGGTTGGTCCTGGTAATGGGACCCCTCTGCGGAGGCTGGCAGACCAAGAGGAAGCACGCTCAGTTAGAAGGCCATAGCTGGAGAAGAGGCCATAAGATGTTGCCGCGTCAGACTCTGACTCGCATGAAGAATAGGCAGCCCAATACGAACTTGATCACTTCGTGAAAGGAAGAGACTACTGGAATGATAGCAATTAAGTCTAGATTATCCCGCATAGTCTATACAAGCTAAAGATCGGAAGCTCCCAATAGGAAGCGGTGACTAAGCCGTAGAGTGGTGTGCTCGTTCTCAGGGTCAAACAGTGTTCGCACTTAAGTTGAACTCAAGAGGAAAGCCAGCGGTACATAGTTAGTAGGAGGATTAGAAGTACTGACTAGCTACTATAAGTAAGATCGACTTAGTCCGAGTTGGTGAGAGATCATCAAGCAACGGAGAAGACATCTTATCAATAGAATATTGTTTTACACTTTTAATCTTTACCTTAACTATTTTATCGAGACAAGCCTTCCTCAACAGATTCTCCTATCAAAGATTTCGGACCTACGTCCCTCAGTTATATACTTGAGTTTGCCATCCGCCTAACATTATAGTATGATGGAAAAACAAAGATACCCAAAAATGAAGAGAAAAGAACACATCTCATCAAGGAATACCACCATGATAAATGGGAAAAACATAGAGGAATACCTAAAACAAGGAAATTGCTCATAGGAAAATACTAGTGACCAAAACTAAGAAAATTGACTAAACAATTTGTCAAGAACAGCGACTTATGCTAGAGGACAAAAGTCATATGATATGCACCATACAGATTACTCAAACTGAGTGAAATACTAGCAAGATCATGGGCCTTACTATCTATCAATTTTGTAACCAATTTGCGTGAGTCAAATAATTATAATACTATTCTGGTCGTGGTGGATCGCCTGACCAAAATGAGTCATTTCATACCTTGTCAAAAGGATAGAAGAACTCAACAATTGGTGACCACCTTCATATCAGAAATCTTCTGACTGTACTCACTACCAAAAGATATCGTCAGTGATTGAGTATCTATATTCACCTGTAGAATGTGGAAGAAAGTAACCGTAAAACTGGGAATCCAAAGGAAACTATGAACAGTTTACTACCTGCAAATGGATAGACAGAGAGAACGGATAAATGGCATATTAGAGCAATATCTATGAGTATATGTCAACAATCAGCAGGAGTACTGGAATGAACTACTGCTAATAGCAGAATTTGCATGCAATATTGGAAAACAAGAGACAATCAAGACAATATCTTTCTACGCAAATTATAGCCTAGACCTAGAATATCAGACCATAGGTCATATGACTAACGAATTCATAAAGGAAAAATAAGATGTAAGTCCATTGCACAAGATGCTGTAAGCAGAGATAATAATAGTACAATTAAGACAAAAATAAAATTATAATTAATATCAAAAACGGAATCCAAATATATAGGAAACAGATGAGGTATAGTTATTTCCATAAAATATACAGACTATAAGACTATCTAAGCAATTGGACTCCCAAAAGCTAGAACTGTTCAAAGTACTAAAAAGAATAGAGACAAGAGCTTATAAACCTGACCTTCCCTCGTCTATGAAAATAGACAACACTTTTCACATATCACATTTGGAACTTTATTAAAGTAACAACCTTTCATTACAAACCATCACACCTTCTCTGTATATCAAACTAGATACAACACCTGATTATGAACTTGAGGAAATAATCAATTCCCACTTATTCTCCTGTGATTTTCAATATATTGCTAAGTGGACTGCTTATTCTCTCAAACATGATCAAGAGTGCTATTGAGCTACTAACTGCATGAACGCAAAAGATACCACTAACCTCCTCCACTAATGGTATCTACAGAAGCCATCACCAGAGCGTCAAAGATGCTTTAAAAGACTTTATTGTTATGGGTAGCCCTACAAGCCCATCATCTGATGTAGCCAAATGGGCTGCAGCTGAAGAATAAGTCAGTATCAAGAAGGAGGTAGAGGAAAAGACTATTAAGGCCCAGTGGACCAAGGTGGACAAAGACAAAAAGACAAAGCATGCTATGTATCACTGGACTACATGTATGGATGATGGGTACAAGGTACACTGTGACGGAAAACAGCACAGTAACTGCTTTCCTTGAAAAGGGAGTGCAACCCATCACCGGAACAATCAGGAAAAAAATCAAACCCTGGAATAGGCGAGACAATCACCACCTCCCATACTCACTGAACCACAACACTACAAGATCTCTTGGCAGAACTGCATATACAGATATTGCCTGCATTATCGAAGACAATAATGGCAAGCCAAGCAGGGAATAAAACAAAGTACAATAAGAGAAATCCAAAAACCTTTGTATTTAAAGACGAACAATGCCAGACAGTTGAACGCCTTTGTCAAACAATCAACTGGCTTGAACAGGAGACTAGGAGGTAACAACAAACAATCATAAACCTGGAAAAAGAAAATGGCAAACTCCTACAGACTGTGGAGAGAGCCAGGAGGAGAGGCGGGATTATTCAACTGATATATGAGGAACAGACAGAAAGGATGAGAGAGGAGGAAAGACAAGCAGGACAGAAAAGGAAAGTGATACTAGATGACTTCCAGAAGATAGTAGATGAAACAAGTGACCATAACAAATACTTGTGATGATTTGTATACCAGCTATGGGATAAATAGAACTAAGCTCACAGGACCTCAAGCTTAAAGAGAGCGGAGCTCATGTCATGGATATGGCTTAGCAAGGAAACAGTGTTATATGACTTATAGTTATGAGTCAGAGAGATATTATGTTTCACATATAATATCACTTAGAGGTTATGGGTTTGGTGTATATAACCACTTAGGTCACATGACTTGATTGGGTAATAGTTTCACATGACTTGTAGTTATTAGTCGTAGATATGTTATGTTTCACACGTGACCTCACTTAGAGGTCTTAGATTTTGAGTATATAATTACTTAAGTCATATGACTTGATCAGGTGATAGTTTCACACGACTCATAGTTATCAGTCATAGGTATATTATGTTTCACACATGACCTCACTTAGAGGTCATGGGTTTTATGTATGTGACCACTGTGGTCATATAACTATTGGAGTTAAAAAAGACAAGTGTAGCATTAAGAGCAACTATAAAAGGAGGTCTATAGGACTGAGGATATGACTATCCTCCATCTAGGCTATTTTCCTTATACTTGAAATCAACTCTCAATGCAGGATTCTCATGACCATCCACCCCCCTCTCCTCCCATGACAGCCTCAGCCTAAGAGTAACGTCCATCCTCATCCGCTTTCCAGTATCCTCCTTTGCTCCTTTACTAATTGAGGCTTCTCACCTCTTGGGTTCCAGTACTGCCTTCTGCTGCCTGATTCCTCCCCCTCACCTTCCTTGGTGAGGCTTCTCCTTGTGGTCAGTGACCCTTTGCTTCTCGTGCTACACATAGCTGGGAATACAGTTTGCGGTACTTGAAAACACTTGACCAGGCCTATGGGTTAATCTCAGCTCTCTCTACAGTCAACTTACTTGGTTGTATTCTATTGAATAGGTGATGCTATCTCTCTGAGAACAATGGACTACATGAGAGACAGGATAAGATTACTTGCCATCCACCACCAGGGACTGCTTAGTAAGATACAATTATGATTACCAAGAGTTAACATGGCCGCGTTTAGTTTTCTTCCTGACCTGACAGTTGAAACAGCTTGCGCCGTACTGCTACATCCTTTCTTAGGCCGGTATTCTCCTACTATTCGCCCATTTTCCACTGTTCTCCACAGTCGGTCCCTGTCTCAGTCTGCATCGAGTTCTGGGAACTATGTAACATTTTTCCCTCTGCTAGCTCTTATATTCTGGCTTGGTTGTTGTGCAATTTTGGTGCAATTTTTACTTTGTTTTTTGGCAATATTCTATATGGTTACCTTTTTATGTTCTCCTGCTTTGCGCAGAGGTCTTTTCTTCTATTTTGGATAGGTATGTAGGGACTTTTAGGGTGGCAATATGTCACTAGGCTCACACCAGAAGATTTGGTGATATGGTTGGGCTGAGCAGAAGGAGTAATGGGGATTGTTTATGCCATAGCTAGCACTGCATGCAAGTTCTTGTTCAATAAATAACAACAAATACATGGAGATAAAAAAATTGAAAAAAAGTGAAAAACGGAGGGTAAGGAAATAACCAACTCATACAAGTAGAATTTTCAGAGGCTTCAAGGCCTAGTGGCATCTCAGCAAAGCAAGGCAAGAAGAATAGGTATGTCCTTCTCTATCCCTAAGACCAAGCTCATGTACCAGTCAACTCCTGGCTACATGGCCTCTTCTCCCGGAATCAGGGTCCTGGTTGATGGTCAGCACTTTCACCCATCAGGTCTCCTGTACTGGCTTCACTACTGGTTCGAACCAACCACTACCTCCTGTACAAAGGGTGCTACCACTAATTTTTCCTATCATCTGGCCCTTGCTCAAGGTATGCTGAATACGATAAGGAGAACTCTTATGTCAGGCAAAGACCTAGCTCCCTTTCTCTGCCACCAACTCGCCAAAGCCCTGGTGGCACCCATCCTCCTCTACAGGTTGCACCACTTCTCGCCCAGTCGCTTAATGCTCGACAGAATGTCAGTGTTTTAGTAGACTCTCCAGAGATGAGCGACCAATTGTTTTAAAACCACACTTCTGGGCTCACTAGTCTGGGAGTCATTGCTACCCTACTTCCCTATCCTGATCATATACCGCTAGCAACTGGTGGCCGCAAGAATGGTTTGCCTCCCCCAGGAAGTAAACCCGGGAACCACCTGACTCCACTCCACCCTCCACATCAGCTCTTTCTATCATGCCTCGGAGGACTATCGGTCCTTCACGAGAAGGCTAATATCAGTATATGTCCTACTACTTTGGAAGTCCCCTGTTACCTCGCCACCAATGAAAAATTATCTTCTGCTAGATACCTTAGCTTACAGAACCCTCTCCTACTGTGCACCGAGTAGCCCCCTCCTCTACCCTGACCCATCTCTGCTTCTATATGACCAGCTCCCTCCATATGACAACCTGACTGCCTACCAATCAATGAAGATAGCGGTCTGGTGCCAACTTCAGATGGAATTGGTAACCCAGTTCCTCCTACCCCTCAAATACACCTACAAGCTGTGCCTCTCTCCCCACCTCTTCATCAGGCTCACCTAGTTTATGGCAGCAAGGATCCATTACATACACTATGGTAAGAGTTACCTCCCAGCTCACCTGTCCTAGCTTACTGAGGACTCCTCTGCACTATTTTCCTGCTGCTAGAAGGATGCAGAGGGCTTCCAACACGCAACCTTCTACTGCTCGCCCTGATCACATCACCATGAGCGTCTCCTCTCGATGCCCAAGGATTTAGAACCGGGCAGGCCCTTGTAGTCTAATATGACTCAGCTCAAGGTCTTAGCAGCTTACATTAATGAAACAACCACCAGCTTCTCTCTAGGAATGCCGCCTGCCTGCTCCATACTCTTTCTTGTTAGAGGAACCCCACCACCTGTGTTCTCTCTGTACAATTTTTGTCTTATGCCTGCAGGCCCCCTGTCACTGTAGTTTGCTTTAGTTTTGCTTTGCTTTATTTTTCCTTACAAATATGCATTTATTTGTTTTATTACCTTAGAGATTTGGTGTCGGCTATCAGACACCTATAGAGGACTACTCTTATGTTTAGTGTGAGATTTCTTTTATCATATGCCATTTGGAATTAAGGTTTTATTTATACTATAGCTAGTGCTGTATACAAGTTCTTATACCTTGACTAAGAATATATGAAGATAAAAAAAGTAAAAGGGAGAAAAAAGAAAAGAACAGACTGAGGAAATGACCATCTTCCATTTCTGCTATTTTCATCATACATGAAATCAACCCTCAATGCAGGATTCCCATGATCATCTACATCTCCCTCTCCACCCATGATGGCTTTGGCCTAGGAGTGATGGCCATCCTCATCTGTTTTCTGTAGTCATCCTGCCCCCTTTTATGGGTTGAGGCTTCCCCCTATCTGGGTCCTGGAACTGCCCTTCTGCTCCCTGTTCCCTCCCACTCACCTCACTTAGTGAGGCCCCTCCTCACAGTTGGTGATATTTTGCTTTCCATGCTGCAGAAAACTGAGAATATGGTTCGTAGTATGCCAGAACTCCTCAACAGGTCTATAGGTCAATCTCGCTCCTCCCTACATTGGGCTAAAGTGGTGGTATGACATCCACTAATTGATGCTATCTCTCAGTGAACAACGGACTACATGTGAGAAGCTCTAAAATCACTTGCCCTCCATTACTATGGACTGTCTAGTAAGACATGAGAATGATTACGGAGAATAGAGATGGTCGTATTTAGTTTTCTTCCTAACCTGACAGTTAGATTGGCTTGTACCCTACTACTATGTCCTTTATTTGGCTGATTGTTAGGCATATGGAAATCAGAATCAACAAGTGCACAAACTGCACATTAGGGTAACTGTGCACAGACCCTCGATATACCATGGTGCCAACGGCCACCAGTGGCCCCCTTATGGGGCCCGCAAGTTATCAGCAAGATTTCGAGAGTTGCGTCGCATAACTATAATGTCATATTAATGAAGCATACTTCATAACACCATATACGTCACCACCGTCCATCCCACCACATGCTGTTCACAGGTTATACAAGAGGGGACCTTCGGTGATATCATGGAAGTGGAAAGGAGAAAATCTGTTATGGACGCATTGCGATAGTAGGCTTTAAAGTTAGGCTTCTTAAACTATGGGCCAAATGTGACAAGAAGTTTTCATCGCAATACTCCAAGAGGATATCCCAGTAGTGGAGCGTATTAGGGGTATACCGAATTTACCCATACCTGTCTGAGATCAGCTGTAGGTTAGTTTGCCTTAGTAATCAGGCCCCGCTATAGAGGCCAGCAGACTAAGGAGAATCAAGCTCAGAATAGCAGACCTAGATAAGTTGGAGCCCCTCAAGACGTTAACATGTTGGGCACAGACTTGCAATTGGGACTAGGTGGGCCAGCATGAACATGATCACTTCATGACTACAGATACTACTGGAATGATAGTCAACATCACTAGAGTAGAATAATAGTCTATGCAGACAACTAAGTTGGAGGCCACTGTTTGGTATAACGAAGAGCGCAGTCATCTCAATGGAGGAATACTATTCCGTAACCGTGAAAGGGTGTGATAAGTTTCAGGATCAAATGGTGTTCGCACTTATAAGATTCTGAAGGTCTGTGTATTAAAACCCGAGTGGGACTTCGGAGGCATACTAGTTAAAAGTAGTCCACGAACATGCAGACGCATGATATAGATATTGAAGTACCTCCCAAGCTTTACAAAGACATCATCAAGCAACGGAGAAGAGATCTTATCAATATAATCTTCTATACCTTGAATCGTTAACCTACTTATTTTATCGAGACATGCCTTCCTCTGCAGATTCTCCAATCGTAGGTTTTGGCCTATGCCCTGCAGTTATATACTGGAGTTTGGCATCCGCCTAACAGTCTATTGATAGTTCTCCTGTTATCCAGGCTCACTGTAACCGGTGCAGGTTACTGGTTTAGGATTTTCAGGTATCAGTTGATACTGATTGTGTTTTGAATTTGTTTCAGGAAACAAGGTGTGCCTCTAGCCTGAGAATATAGGGTTTGATACTCTATATGTTTTATGTTTGGTTTCGAGTATCGGTTTGATACTCTATATGTTTTATGTTTGGTTTCAAATATTGGTTTGATACTCTATATGTTTTATGTTTGGTTTCAAGGCTCCCCTTTTGGAAGTCTTATATGTTATGAGAACAAGGCTTTCAGTAGCCTAAGAGGTGTATTTAAGAACTGCTATTCTTCATATTAGAAGAAGCAGACTTCGACTGACTGAGTTTTCAATATACTTGGTTGAACAGTTACCTTCTTCAGTTCGCTTCGGCAATCTTTAGTTTGAGATCCACCAATCATCTCTGAGAGTTCAGTAGTCGCGATATAGTAAGCAGTCTCTTCAACAACCTCAGTTAAAGCCTCTAGACTTTGCTTCGCTATTTACCACCTTTGGCAAAGAACAAAGCCCGTTAACCCTCTGTGTACAGCGTCTTCTGAGAGGCGGTTACACTCACTATATGAACTACAAATTCACCTCAAACTCCACATTCAGTTCAGACTTCGGTTATATTTTCGTAGTACCTCATTGTCTCATCTACATTCATATATTCAAAGAAATCTTCGACACTGAGTTATTTGAAATTACAAAAGAATATACGCAAGAACTCTCATGGTTTACAATACCTTTTGGGATCCCGGTGAGGGATCAATTCAATCGCATATATCATACCTGGAACGGTTTGAACTTTCAGTGGAGTCAACCCAGTCAGAAGACTTAGTCGAGCGGAGTACCCAGTACTCTGCAGACAAGAAATCAGGCACAGCTTTTTGAGAGCTAGACATCCCTCAGACTGGGCCTAAAACCTGTATATGTACTACAAGTACATTTTGAACCTGGAAAAAGAGAAATTCAGGTCCTGAGTCCAGAATCAGATCAAACAAACCCGTTTACATACAGACCTTTAGAGTGCCTCAGACGTCAGATACCTTATATACGATTCCTTAAAAACTTTAAAGGATATCGAGAACTCTGGTACAAAGTACCAGTAATCATGCAATGAGGGCTATTGGAGCAATTAGCCAACCTAGAGTGTATCACAATGGCTGAGATACCTCAAGAGCTGAGAAGGAGGATAATAGTAGAGGGACCTATAGACACCCGACGAGATATGACGGGAAATATCGATTCGGCCGTACGTATCACCTTTCCGATAACATAGCAAGAGCCACAATTCTGCAGAGGATGTATCTCCAATCCCTCTAACCGATCCTCTAGTATTACAAGCACATATTGGATATCACGATCCTCTATGTCAAAGCCAGGAGGAGATCATGTTGCAAATTTAGCCGAGTTGGCTACCTGTCTATAGATAATATTGGGTTGGATAAGGTAAGATATAGACACCTGGCTCGACCAATCCAATATCGCCTTCCAACGTCTGAAAAGAGCTATATAAGATAATACCTCAAGATTACTTAAGGCTTAACAGCAAATCGCCGGAGGAAAAGATGTCCACGATAACGATATTGGGCTCTTTTTGATGCAGCTGGCTGGCATAGAACAGGAGGTCAAGACGATCCAGGAGGAAATACTACAGGAAGTGGCAAAGAAGATAGATACCCAAGATATGTATTAACAGAAATATGAAGAAGTAACTATGCGGTTACGTGGAACACTCAGGCAAGAAAGCCAGGTGGTATTGGCTAGAGATCAGATGTTGGAATAAATGGTCATCGGCCTGTGGACAGAATTCTTAGAATTTCATGCTCAAACCATCACTTGTGAAGGAGAGGTCAACTGTACCTTAAAACAAATTGTCACAGTTCTGTGGCAGATAGTCGAAGGAGACGTTTCCGGCAGGTAGTGGAAGGAGACGTTTCCGGCAGGTAGTGGAAGGAGATGGTTCTGCACCATGACGAGGATATTCGTCATGGGGTTTCATTTGTTATATGTTACTTTCACGCACATGACCTATTAAGAGGTCATGGGGGCAGCGCACGAGGCCAAGGAGGCTGCGCAGTTAGTTTGTGGTTCTGCACCATGACGAGGATATTGGTCATGGGGTTTCATTTGTTATAGTTTACTTTCACGCACATGACCTATTAAGAGGTCATGGGGGCAGCGCACGAGGCCAAGGGGGCTGCGCAGTTGGGTTTACTTTCACACACATGATCTATTTAGAGATCATGTGGTTTACGCATATGACCAATAATACGGTCATATGATGTTTTCTATGAGTCACGATTATGACTCATAGTTGTTTTGATTTATAAGCGGGTTGAGTGAAGGACTATAAAAGGAGGCCGGTAGAGCCTGGTAGTTAGTTCTTCACGCAACCACCTATTATACTTTCTTACCTATACTATTAAGAATAGAATCTATTCTACCTCTTCGCGAGTTCTATCAAGATAGGATCTGATTATTAGCGTTCAAGCAAGGAACGTAGACACGGGTCTAAGAATAATAATCAGAGTCTCGATAAGGAACCAGAATCAGTCGAGGATATATACAATACAACAGAAGTATTACCATTTACCCGACTACTAATTAAGGGTTGTTGCCTGTCGCAGCGGTACTCTAAGATACAAGGGATAGGTAGGATATCTAACATTTGGTTGCGTCTCACCAGCGACACCCAACAACATGGAAGCAACACCAGCAGGAGAGGAAGCAGGGGCCCCGCCAGCACCATTAAACGTGCTGAGCATGACAGGGGAACAACTGGAATACATGGTAGCAGGGCTTAGGCCAGTACCAAGCACGGAAAAGCTTCGGCTCAGAAACCCCGACACTTTCGATGGAGAACCGACCAAGCTCAGAGGCTTTATAGTACAGCTTAAGTTGTACAATAAAGCCAAAGAATGGACCGACGAACACGTCGACAAAAATATCAGATACCCAAAAACCCTGTTAAGGGGAACGGCAGAAAAATGGATCACTCCAATTGTGGAAGGAACGAACCCCAAGGTCTGGCATGAATGGGAAGAGTTCGAGAGAGACCTCAGGGCTCAGTGCGGAGACAAAGACAAACGACAACTAGCGAGAAACGAGATCGAAAAGATGGTACAAGGAAAGAACACGGTCATCGAGTTCTGGCACCACATGCAGCTGTTGGCCCTAGATGCCGAGTACGATGCATACACCTTGCAAAGACAGCTTCTGAGAGGAATCCATGAGGAGTTACATGAGGCATGGACCAACTCAGATCGCACATTCAACACTACTGAAGACCTCGCCCATTGGTTCGCAGAACTCGAAAACAGAAAGAATCAAGGACGAAACAGCAGAACGAGACCAGCGAATCAATGCAATGGAATACCTGGAACAAAGACGACAATACAAGGAGGAGAAGCAATTGACGTGGATGTGATCAGGGGGTCGAGGCAAAGATTTCAAAGGCCAGGACAGAGATTTGGATGGGCCGTCAGGCAATTCAGGTCAAATCTACCGAGGTTGACACCAGAAGAATTCCGAAAGCGCAGAGGCAGCAACCTGTGCTTCAATTGCGGAAAAGAGGGACATCCAGCGGTCAAATGTCCAGATAAGAATGCCAAAATCAGGGAAATGCAAAGCCAGGAAGTGGCTGAAACAGGGGAGACTTTAAACGACAACAGTGCCTGTAACCGGTACTGGTTACTGGTTTAGGATTTTCATGTACCAGTTGATACTGTTTGAGTTTTGAATATGTTTCAGGAAACGAGGTGTGCCTCTAGCCTGATAGTATAGGGTTTGATACTCTATATGTTTTATGTTTAGTTTCGAGTATCGGTTTGATACTCTATATGTTTTATGTTTGGTTTCGAGTATCGGTTTGATACTCTATATGTTTTATGTTTGGTTTCGAGTATCGGTTTGATACTCTATATGTTTTATGTTTGGTTTCGAGTATCGGTTTGATACTCTATATGTTTTATGTTTGGTTTCGAGTATCGGTTTGATACTCTATATGTTTTATGTTTGGTTTCGAGTATCGGTTTGATACTCTATATGTTTTATGTTTGGTTTCGAGTATCGGTTTGATACTCTATATGTTTTATGTTTGGTTTCGAGTATCGGTTTGATACTCTATATGTTTTATGTTTGGTTTCGAGTATCGGTTTGATACTCTATATGTTTTATGTTTGGTTTCGAGTATCGGTTTGATACTCTATATGTTTTATGTTTGGTTTCGAGTATCGGTTTGATACTCTATATGTTTTATGTTTGGTTTCGAGTATCGGTTTGATACTCTATATGTTTTATGTTTGGTTTCGAGTATCGGTTTGATACTCTATATGTTTTATGTTTGGTTTCGAGTATCGGTTTGATACTCTATATGTTTTATGTTTGGTTTCGAGTATCGGTTTGATACTCTATATGTTTTATGTTTGGTTTCGAGTATCGGTTTGATACTCTATATGTTTTATGTTTGGTTTCGAGTATCGGTTTGATACTCTATATGTTTTATGTTTGGTTTCGAGTATCGGTTTGATACTCTATATGTTTTATGTTTGGTTTCGAGTATCGGTTTGATACTCTATATGTTTTATGTTTGGTTTCGAGTATCGGTTTGATACTCTATATGTTTTATGTTTGGTTTCGAGTATCGGTTTGATACTCTATATGTTTTATGTTTGGTTTCGAGTATCGGTTTGATACTCTATATGTTTTATGTTTGGTTTCGAGTATCGGTTTGATACTCTATATGTTTTATGTTTGGTTTCGAGTATCGGTTTGATACTCTATATGTTTTATGTTTGGTTTCGAGTATCGGTTTGATACTCTATATGTTTTATGTTTGGTTTCGAGTATCGGTTTGATACTCTATATGTTTTATGTTTGGTTTCGAGTATCGGTTTGATACTCTATATGTTTTATGTTTGGTTTCGAGTATCGGTTTGATACTCTATATGTTTTATGTTTGGTTTCGAGTATCGGTTTGATACTCTATATGTTTTATGTTTGGTTTCGAGTATCGGTTTGATACTCTATATGTTTTATGTTTGGTTTCGAGTATCGGTTTGATACTCTATATGTTTTATGTTTGGTTTCGAGTATCGGTTTGATACTCTATATGTTTTATGTTTGGTTTCGAGTATCGGTTTGATACTCTATATGTTTTATGTTTGGTTTCGAGTATCGGTTTGATACTCTATATGTTTTATGTTTGGTTTCGAGTATCGGTTTGATACTCTATATGTTTTATGTTTGGTTTCGAGTATCGGTTTGATACTCTATATGTTTTATGTTTGGTTTCGAGTATCGGTTTGATACTCTATATGTTTTATGTTTGGTTTCGAGTATCGGTTTGATACTCTATATGTTTTATGTTTGGTTTCGAGTATCGGTTTGATACTCTATATGTTTTATGTTTGGTTTCGAGTATCGGTTTGATACTCTATATGTTTTATGTTTGGTTTCGAGTATCGGTTTGATACTCTATATGTTTTATGTTTGGTTTCGAGTATCGGTTTGATACTCTATATGTTTTATGTTTGGTTTCGAGTATCGGTTTGATACTCTATATGTTTTATGTTTGGTTTCGAGTATCGGTTTGATACTCTATATGTTTTATGTTTGGTTTCGAGTATCGGTTTGATACTCTATATGTTTTATGTTTGGTTTCGAGTATCGGTTTGATACTCTATATGTTTTATGTTTGGTTTCGAGTATCGGTTTGATACTCTATATGTTTTATGTTTGGTTTCGAGTATCGGTTTGATACTCTATATGTTTTATGTTTGGTTTCGAGTATCGGTTTGATACTCTATATGTTTTATGTTTGGTTTCGAGTATCGGTTTGATACTCTATATGTTTTATGTTTGGTTTCGAGTATCGGTTTGATACTCTATATGTTTTATGTTTGGTTTCGAGTATCGGTTTGATACTCTATATGTTTTATGTTTGGTTTCGAGTATCGGTTTGATACTCTATATGTTTTATGTTTGGTTTCGAGTATCGGTTTGATACTCTATATGTTTTATGTTTGGTTTCGAGTATCGGTTTGATACTCTATATGTTTTATGTTTGGTTTCGAGTATCGGTTTGATACTCTATATGTTTTATGTTTGGTTTCGAGTATCGGTTTGATACTCTATATGTTTTATGTTTGGTTTCGAGTATCGGTTTGATACTCTATATGTTTTATGTTTGGTTTCGAGTATCGGTTTGATACTCTATATGTTTTATGTTTGGTTTCGAGTATCGGTTTGATACTCTATATGTTTTATGTTTGGTTTCGAGTATCGGTTTGATACTCTATATGTTTTATGTTTGGTTTCGAGTATCGGTTTGATACTCTATATGTTTTATGTTTGGTTTCGAGTATCGGTTTGATACTCTATATGTTTTATGTTTGGTTTCGAGTATCGGTTTGATACTCTATATGTTTTATGTTTGGTTTCGAGTATCGGTTTGATACTCTATATGTTTTATGTTTGGTTTCGAGTATCGGTTTGATACTCTATATGTTTTATGTTTGGTTTCGAGTATCGGTTTGATACTCTATATGTTTTATGTTTGGTTTCGAGTATCGGTTTGATACTCTATATGTTTTATGTTTGGTTTCGAGTATCGGTTTGATACTCTATATGTTTTATGTTTGGTTTCGAGTATCGGTTTGATACTCTATATGTTTTATGTTTGGTTTCGAGTATCGGTTTGATACTCTATATGTTTTATGTTTGGTTTCGAGTATCGGTTTGATACTCTATATGTTTTATGTTTGGTTTCGAGTATCGGTTTGATACTCTATATGTTTTATGTTTGGTTTCGAGTATCGGTTTGATACTCTATATGTTTTATGTTTGGTTTCGAGTATCGGTTTGATACTCTATATGTTTTATGTTTGGTTTCGAGTATCGGTTTGATACTCTATATGTTTTATGTTTGGTTTCGAGTATCGGTTTGATACTCTATATGTTTTATGTTTGGTTTCGAGTATCGGCTTGATACTCTATATGTTTTATGCTTGGTTTCGAGTATCGGTTTGATACTCTATATGTTTTATGTTTGGTTTTAAGGCTACCGTTTTGGAGTCTATTATGTTATGAGAACAAGGCTCTCGGTAGCCTAGAAAGTGTATTTAAGAACTGCTATTCTTCTCGTTAGAAGGAGCAGACTTCGGCAGACAGAGTTTTCAATATACTTGGTTGAACAGTTACTTTCTTCAGTTCGCTACAAAAATCTTTAGTTTAAGACCTACCAAACATCTCGGAGACTTCAGTAGTTGCGATACAGTAAGAAGTCTATTCAACAACCTTGGCTAAAGCCTCCGGACTTTGATTCGCTAGTTACCACCTTGGTACATAACAAAGCCCGTTAACCCTACGATTACCGCATCTCCCGAGAGGCGGTTACAGTGCCTAGTAAAAAGTGGTCTGAGGGACGACCAATGCGATAAAACCACTAGGATCACACACATATCGACGGCAACGGACTACACGGCACAAATCAACACCACGCGCAAGAACAAAGACAACTCGGACCAGATGATGATAAAAATCAAAATACTCACAAAAAACAGAATTAATGAAACCAGCGCGATGGTTGACTCAGGAGCAACAGAGGACTTTATCGACAGAAGATTCTGCAACACCCACCGGATACCCCGGAGAAAGATCGACAAACCAAGAGACATCTATGTGGTTAATGGGGAAAAAAGCAAGGCGGGCCCCATTACCCACATCGCAGAGATAGTCATGGAAATAGGACCACACCAGGAAAGAATAATATTTCAGGTGGCCAATATGGTCAAACATACTGCCATCCTAGGGATACCATGGCTAAGGAAACACAATCCCAATATCAATTGGGAAAAAAGACAAATCAGTTTCGGAAGCGAGAAGTGTACACGGGTATGCCTCAACGAATCACCAAAGGTCGATACAGTTCCCACCGGATTGGCTCAATGGGAGAACGAATACAGTCGAATTATCGCAACTCGAAGCGAGTCAGAAGAGATCCGGATCCCACGGTTGGATCCCGAAGCAAAGATACTGACCAAAGGGTCGAAGGGAGCGGCTGGACATGACCTATACAGCATCCCAGAAGAAATCATCCTGGCCAAAGGGCGAGCGATGATCAAGACAGGAATAGCACTAGGACTACCCGATAGTACCTACGGACGAATTGCCCCACGCGGTGGATTAGCAACCAGACATGGCCTAACCACAGGTGTGGGGGTAATAGACGCAGACTACCGTGGAGAAATCAAGGTCCTATTGATAAACCTGAAAGAAGAAGACTATGAAGTCAAGAAAGGGGACGGAATAGCCCAATTGATTGTCGAAAAAATCGACAACCGAGGACTACAAGAAGTAGACGGCCTCGAAAAGACAAAGAGACAAGACCAAGGATTTGGAAGTACCGGAAAGAGTACACCTAGCGAATCCGAGGAACGACGCATCCAGATCAACTTTATATCAGCAAGGACCTTTGGAAAGATGTATCGGAAGGGAGAACAGACCGGGGTTCTCAAATGGGATCAAGAAGAAGGAAGCACGATGCTGGCAGAAACCTCAACGATCAGTACCAGATTGGCGGTACGACAGGAAGCAACAAAGAAGAAAACAACACTAAGACAACTGGTACCAAGCGAATACCACGACCTCTTAGACATGTTCGAAGAAGGAGAGAGGACGGACCTACCAGAGCACCGCGAGGAAGACCACAAGATCGACCTGGTAGGAAGAGCACCGTTCATGAAGCTCTACTCCTTGAGAGAAGAAGAGTTGAAGGCTCTAAGAGATTACCTCCAACAAAACCTGGAAAGAGGGTGGATACGGCCATCCTCGTCGTCAGCAGGAGCACCAATATTATTCGTCAAAAAAAAGGACAGAAAGCTCAGACTATGCCTGGATTTCAGAGGACTGAACGCGGTCACCAAGGAAGATCGATATCCACTACCGCTGATCGATGAAGCATTGGATAGATTGGGGAAGGCCCAATACTACACGAAATTAGACATCAAAGATGCCTATCACAACATCAGGATAGCCAAAGGAGACGAATGGAAAACAGCATTCCGGACAAGATACGGGTTATACGAATACCTGGTAATGCCATTCGGACTGTCTAACGCACCGGCGACCTTCCAACCATGGATCAACACCAAACTCAGCAAGTTTCTGGATATATGTTATATCGTCTATTTAGACGATATTCTCATATATTCAAAAACTATGGAACAACATCGAAAAGACATCCGGAACGTTATGCAAGCCCTATGGGAAGCTGAAGTCAAACTAAAACCCACGAAATGCGAATTCCATTAGCGAGAAGCGGAATACTTAGGGTTTATCATCAACCCTGAAGGAATAAGGACCGACCCAGTCAAGACAGAGGCAATCGAAGAGTGGAAACCTCCGAAGAGTGTAAAAGGAGTACAGAGCTTCCTAGGCTTCTGTAACCTTTACCGCAGGTTCATCGAAAGATTCAGCAGAGTGGCGAAACCACTATACGAAACAACCAAGAAGGACACCAAATGGAAAGGGACGGACCGACAACAAAGAGCGTTCGATGGATTAAGGAACAGACTTACCACCGCACCAATACTCCGACATTTCGACCCGAAACTACTGATCATGATTGAAACAGATGCATCCAATTACGTCTGTTCGGGAATCTTATCGCAAAGAGGGGACGACAAATTATGGCGGCCAGTGGCGTTCCGATCCAAAACAATGACCAAGGCCGAATGCAATTACGACATTCACGACAAAGAACTACTGGCAATAGTTCAAGCACTCAAGGCGTGGAGAAAGAACGCCTTAGGAGCTGAACACGAGATTAGAGTGGTAACTGATCACAAGAACCTGCTTGCCTTCACGACCACAAAGGAACTCAATCAATGACAAGCAAGGTGGAGTGAGACACTCTCACAATACCACATCAAGATCGAGTACCGACCAGGAAAACAAGGAGGACAGCCAGACGCTCTTACCAGAAGATAAGAAGATATGCCAACCAAAGACGACGAACGGATTCTGCAAAGGAAAGGAATCCTTTTGCCGAAGGAAAGATACTTCAAAGAAGAAAAAGGAGTAAACAAAAGAAGCGAAACCATCAGCGAGACGGAGACAACAACATTGACCAACAACGATCATACGGAATGGATACGAAGAACGATGGAGAAAGATATGGAAATACAAGCGATCAGGAAAGCTTTAAATGAGAAGCAGAAAGAGATGAAGGGAATAGCATTGGGGCTATACGAAGAAAAAGAGGGATATCTTTGGTACGACAGAAAGATAAGGATACCCGAAGATGAACCACTACGAACGGAAACGATACGAAGACACCATGATATACTGCAAACAGGACACGGAGGATCGGCTAAAACCACGGAATTGATCAGGAGATCATACTACTGGCCGACGATAAGAAATGACGTCAAAAGATACGTCAAAAACTCCGAGATATGCCAACGGACAAAGGCAGTACGTCATGCGCCATATGGATTGCTAAAACCAATCGAACCTCCTGGAAGACCATGGCAATCTATTGCTTTGGGTTTTATCACCGGACTTCCGGAGTCGAAAGGTTATGATGCAATATAGGTCGTTATCGATCGCCTGGCGAAAATGGTGCACTTTATACCCTGCAGAACGGACATGGACACGAAACAATTCTTCCACCTAT
Source organism: Tuber brumale (assembly GCA_014065205.1). NCBI lineage: Eukaryota > Fungi > Ascomycota > Pezizomycetes > Pezizales > Tuberaceae > Tuber > Tuber brumale. The sequence continues at coordinate 790,356 of JACCEG010000012.1, forward strand.
TCAAAGATCAGGTGTTTAGAATTCACGGACTACCAAAGGATATCATATCAGACAGAGGATCACTATTCGTGGCAAATATCTGGAAAGAAATCATGCGACAATGGCAGATCGAGAGGAAACTCAGCACGGCATTTCATCCACAGACAGACGGACAAACAGAAAGGACGAATGCAATATTAGAACAATACCTGCGAGCATACGTCAATTATCAACAAGACGATTGGACAGAAATGCTAGCAACAGCCGAGTTCGCATACAACATCGGGAAACAAGAAACAATCAAAGCGACACGCTTCTTTGCGAACTACAGGTATGACCTGATATACGAACCGGCAAAGTACGACATACCGGCACAGGCAGTTCATACGAAGGATATGCAGAAACTGCATGATATATTGAGAGAAGAAATCTGTCACGCGCAAGAACGACAGAAGGAATACGCCGATCATGACCGAAAACCTAATCCCAACCTCCAAGCCAACGGCAAGGGGTAGTTGATACCAAGGAATATCCGGACCACGAGACCATCAAGGAAACTGGACTACAAGAAACTAGGACCATTCAAAATTATCGAACGCATCGGACTCAGAGCATATAAACTCGACCTCTCACGCTCGATGAACAACACTCATCCTACGTTCCACATTAGTCTCTTTGAACCCTACCAAGACAATGCTTTTACGTCACAAAAGAAACTTCCTCCGCCACCCATCGAGACCGAGGAGGAAGACGAATATGAACTTGAGAAAATCATAGACTCAAGGCTACACCGCCACAAACTCCAGTACTGAGCCAAGTGGACGGGCTACTCCGAAGAACACGATCAAGAGTAGTATCCAGCCACTAACCTTACCAATGTTCAAGATGCCATCCGGCAATTCCACCAGAACTACCCCGACAAGCCCAGACTTCTGCCTGATGGAAGAAGGGGTTTGGATCAAGGAAGAAGTCAACGACGAAGATTGGGTCCAACTGGTAGACCTACACATCAGGAAAACGAAAGAAATGGAGGAAGAGAAAGCACACAAGTGTCTGTCATGGACACGATGCTACGACGATGGGTGCCCCACCCACTACACGGAAAATATGGGAACCAACTACTTTCCCAAGAAAAGAGACAGGACACCACGGGTGTCGCCTCCGCTAGGAGACCAGAACAAGATTTCGGGGACGAGATCTGTGGGGAGGGGGGCCAAAGAATCGAAGAAAGTCACCTGGGAACGAGACCCAACACCATCGCCGAGATCATCGGCGACACAGGAGGATACGGTGGAAAGCCTCCATCAGGAGCTGATCACGATCAGCGAACAGAAAAAGACGGCAGTAGTAGAGATGGGACTCTACAAAGGTCAGGCCATAATGTGGGAGCAGAAGGCAAGAGAATGGGAAAAGAAGAACGTGCAGCTGGCAAGAGCAGTGACGGCTCAACAGGTCAGGGCAAGTTTGGCAGAATACAAAGTTGGGAAGACAGAATCCCCACTAAAGAGAAGAGAAGCGAGGATCCAAAGGTTGGGAAACCTTCAGAAGGAAAGCAAAAATTGGATGCGTTGGATAGGAGGCAATATCCTGCAGACGGCAGGAACCGAAGAGGATGACGAGTGCCCGATGGCCTAAAGGGACTTAGGCCGTGGGGGAAGGGGAGCTATTGTCACAGTTCTGTGGCAGATAGTGGAAGGAGACGTTTCCGGCAGGTAGTGGAAGGAGATGGTTCTGCACCATGACGAGGATATTCGTCATGGGGTTTCATTTGTTATAAGTTACTTCCACGCACATGACCTATTAAGAGGTCATGGGGGCAGCGCACGAGGCCAAGGGGGCTGCGCAGTTGGCTTTACTTTCACGCACATGACCTATTAAGAGGTCATGAGGGCAGCGCACGAGGCCAAGGGGGCTGCGCAGTTGGTTTTACTTT
>JACCEG010000012.1:792374-804059 GCA_014065205.1 Tuber brumale
GTCACGATTATGACTCATAGTTGTTTTGATTTATAAGCGGGTTGAGTGAAGGACTATAAAAGGAGGCCGGTAGAGCCTGGTAGTTAGTTCTTCACGCAACCACCTATTATACTTTCTTACCTATACTATTAAGAATAGAATCTATTCTACCTCTTCGCGAGTTCTATCAAGATAGGATCTGATTATTAGCGTTCAAGCAAGGAACGTAGACACGGGTCTAAGAATAATAATCAGAGTCTCGATAAGGAACCAGAATCAGTCGAGGCTATATACAATACAACAGAAGTATTACCATTTACCCGACTACTAATTAAGGGTTGTTGCCTGTCGCAGCAGTACTCTAAGATACAAGGGATAGGTAGGATATCTAACACAAATGCGTCGCGACCAAACTACTCAATAAGCAGAAATTCGCAGGTTCTAAGACGTGCAACAGTAGCAGAATAATGAGATAAATAATACCCTGAAGGTATTGACGGTGGCAATAAATAAAATGCTGGAAGCCGCACCAGGTTTTGAAGCTGTAGGGCCCGCACCCTTACTTACAGTTGAAGAGGTGGATGACCAAGGGTATTACGCTCCGCCTATGCGAAGAGAAAAGGAAAAAGGCAAGGAAGCCGCTGAGGCATCCCTCTCAGGTACCGAGGAAAGTGACCCAGGAGATCCGCGTGATGATAATGATGATGATGATGAGAGAGGAAGAAGGAGAGGAAGTCCCAACCGGGGCAGGCGAGGACAGATACTAGACCAGTCTGGTATAGCAGAAATACTTGCCAATGCAATGACGCTAAACATTAAGTGACTATCAGAGCTACCCCCATTCATTGAAAATAAGCCCACACAAGATATATACCTGTAGATTATACAATCCACGCGGCATTTTGGAAGAAACTTGTGGATCTGGGAAAATGCCCTTAAACGAGTCATATATGCCCTCAACTCTAGTAAGGGAGACATAGTACTTCCTTACACCATTTGGTATCAGAAGGCTATGGAAGGACTGCAAGGGGAAACCCTGCAGCCAGAACTACTGTTAAGGACTGGTTTTGAATACGATATGATTAAACGATTAGCCACGCTGGAAGCCAGAAGACTAGCACTTCGAGCTATGAAGCAAGTCGAGTATGAAGGCAATATTGAATGTTACCTCATGGTCATGCACAATCATAACATCAGAGCGCGCATGACTGGGGATTTGTGGAGGGAGGAAGTCAGAAACAAACTTCGGAAAACAAATTTTGTACAGGTTGTCAGCAAAGCAGTATACAATGGATCAAGAATGAGAAGAGGTACTATGTGTATGCGGTCGATCGAAAGAAGGACTTCTCGCTAGAGACAGGATTGCGCTAGACAAACTGTCAAAGCATATAATACATTTAGTAGTCAAAGGAGAAGACTGGCGGGACTCTAAGCCGAAGCGACAAAGAGATACTAAACCTTATTTCAATAGAGGTAGAGCCCACCGCGAAAAGGGAAAAGGGACAATGAGTACTAGAAATCTAGGAATGGGTTGGGGGGTGTGACTAACACTACCCACATGAACTTTGACCAGGCACAAACCGGCATCCAGCAGAGTGTGATAGACACTTGGAGGAGAGAGGGGGATTGTACATGTTGTGGAAAGAAGAACCACACCTACCAGACGTGTTGGGGAGATGTCCATATATCCGCAGTAATGGTCAGCTCAAGACCAAAGAAAATGGGAATTCAAGGAGCAAGGTCATCTATTGTAAAGCCTAAATTAGCTCGCAAAGTCGCAGCGATCCGGAATCCAGCCCGAGTTAATAAAATTGGGGAACTGGCAGGCGACGAAGAACTGACCAAGGTCAGTTCATAGATACCAACAGCGATGGCGTTTGGGTATTCAGTGTCCGCATGGAACTAGAATCGAAATGGGAACACGCTTTGGCTGTGGTATGTTGGGTACCAACCATGGTGGGGATCAGGTATTCCGTGTGCAACCATGGGAGTCGAAACTGAAAATGATTAAACTGGCGCGAAGTCAGTCACTGCTTTCAGGATCAATGTAAGTAGGCTCTAGGTAAAGGGATCACAAAGGGACTAGCGAGCTCGAACACGAGAATCGATATATGGAGAGTCTGGATCGAAAGAGATGATAGTTTACATGCCCACCCGGCCCGGAAGCCAATGGTACGAAGTTCTGCAAGTCACCCGGTGGCTACCTGCTACCTGTGTGCAAGCCAGTTACTATACCAAAATGGTTGGGACAAAGCAATGCAAGATCTACCTGATAACGATACACCATAGAAGGACAACCAAGACGGGCCATTCCACCTACCACACGAGTCTGAGTCATATTCTACATAGAGGCTATCTTGCCTTCTGGCCAGAGTGTGGGATGGAGATGTACCGCTTTGGTGTGCAAGGCCCCTCTGAAGGAGCTGGACAGATAACCGAAACTGTAAGAAAAAGCATCAGTGAAAGCGGGAACCCCACACAGGGGTAGTAAGTCGCTAGAAACTACGCAAGATTCTTCTCTGAGCCGAGATTTAGCATGTTGGGAGATTGGATGGAGCCTGAAAACTGGTCGTGCGGCATTATATATCGGTGAAACGCCACTTAGTATGTAGACCCAAATTGTTAGAGGTAAAGAATTACTAGTTTGTCAGAGGAGACCTCAATGGTTGAAACTACACAGGCATAGTAACAAACATCTTGTTACCTACACCCAACACCAATGATGTCTAAATGAAAGAACCAAGAAAATCTTATCTGCACTAAGCACGTGGAGTTAGACGCTCTCAAACCAAAATGATACAACTGTCCAGAGGGGATCACTTACCTCCATATACACAATAGGCAATACAAAGTTAAAGTCTTGTTAAACTTGGGATCCAACGGACTCCTTCTCAATAAGGAGCAAGTTGAAGACCTTCGAGTTCCCATTGTCGAATGCAATAATGCAGCTGATATCTTAGACTTTGATGGAATCATCGGCTGCCTCAGGAGGGAAGTGCTATACCCTACCTATACAATTGGAAATTGGAAAAACCCGCACATCTCTAAAGTGTCGTCCAAAGTGGCTAAAGCAAGTCACTGCAGAATGATAATTCCTTTTAGTTTGTGGCATTGTGAACACCCAGTGTCTCACATAGAAAATGAAGAAAAGGGGACTTTCTCTGCAAAATGTTGTGAAAACAGTGTGGAAGAAGATGAAGGAATAGTGGATATGTTCGAATATGACGAATCAGTCACTTGGGACCCAAATGCAGGCTGCCCAGGATGGATCGAAGTCATTGAACATATGGTAGAACTTGGATCAGTACCGAAGTAATACTGGCATTACAAACATGTCTTTGAAGCCCTGATAGCAGAAATATTAGCCTCAAGATGGACATTCGATGATGAAATCAAGTTGATTCTGGGATCAACTCCCACCTGGGAGCTGATACATCCACTATCAGAAAAACATCTTAAGGCATTAAGAGAATACTTGGAAACAATGATTAAGTAGAGAAAGATTACACAAAGTCAATCTTCTGCAGGAGCACCTATATTGTTCGTACCCAAACCGGATGGAAGGCTACGCCTGGTTGTGGACTATCAAAATCTAAATAAGATTACTATCCACAACAAATATCTCCATCCACTAATGTCCGCACTACGAGATCTAGTAGCTGGTGCCAAGATTATCACCAAGTTAGATCTTAATGATGGCTACCACTTGATTAGAATTAAGGAAGGAGAGGAATGGAAAGCAGCTTTCAGAACGAGATATGGGCACAATGAATATAAGGTCATGCCATTTGGATTGGTCAATGCGCTAGCAATCTTTCAAGATATGATGAACCAAGTACTTAAAGAATATCTTGATGTTGGAGTCATGTGTTACTCTGACGATATTGCCCTGTATTCAAACGATGAAAAGGAATACATCGCAGCTGTCAGGAAAGTTTTACAAAGTCTATCAGACTTCCAGCTAGCGGTATCACTAAAGAAATTGACTTTCCATGCCACAGTGGCAGAGTTCCTCGACTATATGGTAGCGGTCGATGGGGTGTCTATGAGTACCCGAAATGTGGAATCTATAATGGTTTGGAAAGCACCTCAGGTGGTTAGACAAGTACAAGTTTTGACTGGATTTGCTAACTTCTACTGATGATTTATAAAAATCTTCGTGGTTATTTGCAAACCCATAACTGAGACATTCTAAGGAAATCCTAAGAATTTCAAGTGGGGAATTGAACAGGATACGGTGTTTGAAGAATTAAAACCTTGATTTACTACAGCTCCCATACTGCACCACTTCTTCCCAGACAGAGAGGCGGTGGTAGAAACAGATGCTAGCAATTTGGCACTCAGTGGCGTCCTTCTTCAATACTTTGAGAAAAGGTTACATCCAGTAGTGTTCCATTGCAGATAGCTGAACTCGACGGCGTGTAATTATAAGATTCATAATAAAGAACTTCATGCGATCCTCAAGGCCTTCAACGAATGCAGACACTACTTGATCAAAACACAATAGATGATTACAGTCTTTATCGACTATCAAAACCTACAATAGTTCCTGACCTCGAAAGTCCAGAGTGGCCGTCAAATTCGATGGGCCCGAAGTTAGTGGAATACAATTTCGGTATTGTATACTGACTAGGAACAAACGGCGGAAAGCCTGACACATTAAGTATAGGGCCAGAGTACTATCTAGAGGAGGAAGCTACGGATCGTGCATAGAAAATTTTGAAACCATCATATTTCTTAATATCATTAATAGCAAGGGTAGGCGATGCGGGAGAAGACTTGGATGGAGATAAGGATTTGGATTTAGAACTTCAAAAAGGTAGAAAGGAACCCGTGATTAGGGTCTAGAGATTGGGCAAAAAAGCATACTTGCCAACAAAGGGCTCAAGAATGGTAGCAGGACATGACCTATATGACATAGAGGATGACATTGTCCTGAAATATGGACAAGCATTAGTAAGGACGGGGATAGCCGTAAAGCTACCTGAAGGACCTTGCGGAAGAGTTGCTATAAGAAGCAGACTAGCGGTTCGAAGCAGAATCTCCACCGGCGCCCGAGTTATCAATGCCAACTATACCAGAGACTGCAAGGTCATACTATTCAACCATAAGAATAAGGACTCACTGATAGAGATAGGCGACTGCATAGCTCAGTTGGTGGTAGAAAAAGTCAACAACTCATACACGATGGAAGTAGACGAGTTGGGAGAAACAGAATGTAGAAATGGGGGATTCGGAAGTACTAATATAGCGACAAGATCTGTGATTGTGAAAGAACAGGAACCTAGCATTAGCTACCTACAGGCATCGGCTAAAGACAATGAACATTGGTACAATATTTCTGAAGTACGACAAAAGGTTCTAATGTCGAATGCCATTATTTTAAAAAAGGATACGAAGCAATTTAATCCAGAATTCTGATGCGAAATACAAGCAGCTATCGAGATGGACGCAGCTTGGAAGCAACAGAGGGAAGAACTGATTAGAATACCAGATGAAGAAAAGGATTTCCACAAGGATTGGACCATGACCAATGATCTACTATACTATAAGTAAAGACTGTTTACACCAGACAGTCAGGCGCTATACACAATGATTGTGGAAGGATGTCATGATGCAAAAGTAGTAGGATATTTTGGACAAGAAATCTGGGAAATCATAAGGTGAGACATCCAGGGGAAAGGACTTGTGGAATGAGTCACCAATTACGTATGATCCTGTGATGAATGCCAACACAATAACTTGGCTTGACATGACAAGTGTGGACTCCTGCAACTATTGCAAATACCCTACCCGGCATGGGCATCTATCTCAGTAGACTTCATAACACAAATATGAGAGTCACAGGAATGCATTCAAATAATGGTAGTAGTTGATAGATTCACGATGATGGCACACTTTATGGGACTACAGACATCAGCTACCGCTAAAGATGTCGCAAACACATTACTGAAAGAAGTCGGGAGGCTGCATGGCCTACCAATCAAAATCATCTCTAATATGGACTCAAAGTTCGCAGGAGAATTCCGGGAATCCCTCTGCAAAGCGCCGAAAATTAAGTGAAGAATGTCAACGGCATACTATCCTCAGACTGCTAGACAGACCAAACGTACCAACCAAGTATGGAAAGGATACCTTCAAAGTTTTGTCAACTATGATCAGGACGACTGGTATCAGCGACTACCCCTAGCTGAACATGCCAATACCAACTCCGCTACCAACATACATGGAATGTCTCTATTCTATACGAACTACGGATTCTATCCACAGGGAGAGAGGATGAAGGAGTGTGAAGCTCAGTATCCAGGAGCAACACTCTATGCGAACAGGATTAAGATGATACATGAACAGGCAAGAGGGTCACTAGAAAAGACATGGGAAGGAATGTCAAAATATTATGACTGGAAAGGGAGACAACAGGAGGACTTCAAGATCAGGGACAAAGTAATGTTAGACCCTAAGAATATGAGAACACGACGGAAATCGAAGAAGCTAAGTCCAAAGTTATACTAGCCTTTTTAAATCATGGAATATTATAGATCACGAGCCTTTAAGCACAACATATCCGATTGATGGAAGATTCACCCCGTATTCCATGTCGCAATATTGGAACCCTATCATGAGTTAGTTCATAGCAATAGCCAACAACCCCCTAGAGAATACCAGGATATTGCCGGTGATCTCCAATGGGAGGTTGAAAAATCATGAGAAGTGAGATTCACTCTTATAAGAAACCAGTACATGGCCACTATCAGGAGGAGCGGGAACTGTGATACTTTGTTAAATGCCAAGGGTGTTCAGAAGATGAGAACACAATGGAGCCTGCTACTGGTATGGAAAATGCGGAGAAAGTTGTAGAGAATTTTCATAATGAAAATTTGGACATGCCAGGAAGAGCAGTAGTAAGATAGTGAAGAAAACATTTTTCGACTGTGGCCAAGTAAACGCGGGATGGTTTTCACCTGGACTACAGTGAGTCTGAAAATGTATTTAGAAAAATTATGAGAAGTTATAAAGGCATTCAAGGCAAAGCCTGGTAGGAGGGAGCTCAGATTAGGCATATGGAAATTTGAAACAAGAAGTGCACATACCTCACGGTAGGGTAACTGCGCACAGACCCTCGATTTACTGTAATGCCAGTACTCCACTCTGGCCCCCCTTTCTGAGTCCCGCACATCATTTGTGAGATTTCGAGAGTTGCATCCCATAACTAAAAGGTCGCACTAAGGAAGCCCACTTCATAACACAATATACATTACTGCTCTCGGTCCGACCGCAGGCTGTTCACGAGACATATTGGTGGGGACCCTTGGCAACATTGGGAAAGTGGAATGGAGGATATCCATCGCAGGCACACTGAGATAGTAGGCTTCAAAGTTAGGCTTCCTAAACTATGGGCTGAAGGTGACAGGACATTTTCAGCGCAATACTCAAAGAAGATATCCCAGTAGTGGAGGCCATTAGGGGCATACCAAATTCACCCGGACCCTTTTGAGATTAGCTGTAGGTTGGTTGGCCCTAGTAAAAAGTCCCCTCTACTGAGGCTGGCAGACCATGTGCCAGTACGCTTAGAATGGAAAACCTAGATAAGTCAGAGCCCTTTAAGACATTGACACGTTGGGCTAGGACTTGCAATTAGCACTAGATGGGCCAGCATGAACTTGATCACTTCATGACTGGGGAGACTACTAGGATGATAGTCAATATAACTAGAGTAATATAATAGTCTATGCGGGCAACTAAGTTGGAGGCCGCTGTTTGGTATAAGAAATAGCACTGTCATCTCAACAGAGGAATACTATTCCATAACTGTGAAAGGGTGTGATAAGTTTCAGGGTCAAGTGGTGTTCGCACTCATAAGTTTCTGGATGTCTACATATTAAAACCAGCATGGTACTTCGTAGGTATAGTATTTAGAAGCAGTTCGCGAACACTCAGATGCTGGATATAAATATCAAAGCTCCTCCCGATCTTTACAAAGACATTATCAAGTAATGGAGAAGAGATCTTATTAATATGATATTGTTCTATACTTTAAATCTTTACCTTACTTATTTTATCGAGACGAGCCTTCATCGACAGATTCTCCAATCGAAGATTTTGGCCTACGTCCCACAGTTATATACTTGAGTTTGGCGTCCGCCTAATACTGGTACCATACTAGCACCACTCTCTCTCGCAGTCCTCTACTGTTGATACCTGTCATGGTTTGTATCTCATTCTGGGAATTATTCAATATTTTCACATCTGCTAGTGTGTGTATTCTGGCTTGGTTGTTGTATAATCTACTAGTGAAATATTTCCTTTGTTTCATGGTGTTGTTCCTAGTGGTTACTTTCTTGTATTCTACTGCTTTGTTCTGAGGGCTTTTATTCTGTTCTTTCAGATATGTTGGGGCTTTTGGCACAGAGATGTGTGGTTAGGCTCATACCAGAGGGTCTTGGCGATAAGGTCAGCCTGGATGGAAGGAGGAATTGAGATTGCTCATGCTATAGCTAGTGCTGCATGCAGGTTCTTGTACCCGAAATAGCAACAAATACATCAAGGGGAAAAAGAGAAGAGAAAAAGAACAAAAAGGAAGAGACTGAGAAAATGAACTCTTCAGAGATTGTTCTAACCAACTACTCTCCTTATTACTATATGCTTTACGAATATCAAATCTTTTATGCGTATTAAGCAAGTCGTGTTACCTATATGAATAATGAACAGAACTTTACTAGGAGAGAAAAGTTGGCAAAAAGGTCTTACTGACAATAAGGACTAGAGACAAGAGGTCTCTTCTACTCTACTATAGACATAAGTTTAAGAGCTGTCATCGAGAAAGAAGAAAGAGAAGCATTGTCTATCCGCTGCGGGAAACTAATCTTGGTTAAGAATTGTAACATAATTTGAGTAGCCTTTATGATACAACTACCAGAATCGCAAGGTTGTATTCAGATAGTAGTAGTTGTCAATTACTTCATAGGGATGGCTTGCTGCATTGTTTTAGAAACTATAGCTATTGTAAAGAATGTTGCAAACATGTTCCCAAATAAGGTCTGCAAGCTGTACGGCCTACTAACTAAAATGAACTCAGGTACAAATTCAAACTTTACAAGACAATTTTGAGAATCCTTTTATATGGCATTGGAAATTAAGTATAAAATATCAATAGTATATACCATACCGCTCTTAAAGTGATAGACCAATAGAATATACCAACCAAGTGCTATAAGTATACCGGCAAAGCTTTGTTAACTACAAACAGGATGATTAGTAGCAATTATTACCATTGCCTGAACATACATATCACAATTTTGCCACAAATACCTATGGTATCTTACTGTTTTATGCAAACTATGATTTGCATCTACGAACTATATAGATGAAAGAAGGAGAATCTCAGAATCCAGGTGCAATGCTTTATGCAAATTGGATTAATAAAATATATGAGCAGGTTGTAGGGTATATGAAAATCTGAGACAAGTGCACAGACCTTACAGTAGTGGGACTATGCACAGAGCATCGATTGGCCAAAGGCCAATATCTCCCTCTAGATCCCTTATGGGTCCTGCATGTTATTAGTGAGATTCCGAGAGTTGGGTCAACTAACTAAATTGTCAGATTAGTGAAGTCTACTGCATAGCACTATATATCTCACAGCCATCCATCTGACAATATATTGTTCACAGGTTATATGAGAGGAGACCTTTGGAGACATGTGGGATGTGAGATAGAAGATATCCATAGGAGGTACATTGTGGTAGTGGGCGTTCAAGTTATACTGACCAATTATGGGCTGAAAGTAAAGGGAGGTTTTCCGCAAGATACTCCCAGAAGATGTCTTAGTAGTGTGTGCTATTCAGGATACACTGAATTCTCACATACCCTTCTGAGATCAGCTGTAGGTCGGTGGGTCCTAGCAATAGGACCCCTCTATAGAGGCAGGTGGACCAAGGAGAAGCAGGTGCAGACAGGAAGACCTTAATAAGCCAAAGACCCTTAAAACGTAGACTGACGGGCTTGAACTTGCAATTGGCACTAGGTGGCCCTTCATGCAACTGATCACTTCTTGACTGAAGAGACTACTAGTATGCTAGTCAACATGACTAAAGTAATACAATAGTCTATGCTGACAACTAAGTTGAAGGTTGCTGTTTGATATAACAAATGGCGCAGTCATCACATTAAAGGAATACATTTCAGTAACCGTGAATAGGTGTGATAAGTTTCTTGGTCAAAGGGTGTGCAAACTTATAAGATTCTGAATGTTTGCATATTGAAACTAGTGTAGTACTTTGGAGGTGGAGTGGATAGAAGTAGTTCATGAATACTCAGATACGGGATATAAATATCGAAGTGCCACCTACGCTTTACAGATATCATTAAGTAATAGAGAAGAGATCTTATCAATATAAAATTATTCACACCATAAATGCTTACTCAGCCTATTTAATCTAGGTGAGCCATGCTCGCCAGATTCTCTGATCAGAATGATTTGGCCTACGTCCCTCTGTTATACTACAGATCGCCATTTGCCTAACAGTATATTCATAGTTCTCCTATTACCAAGGCTCACTATATGAACTATGTGTTCACATCAAACTCCCTCCTCAGCTCTCAGTTTGACTATATTTTTCACAGCACCTTACCACCCGATTTACATTCTTACATGTAAAGATATATTCATGACATAGTTGCTTCAAATCGAATTCCTTGAAATCCCAGAACCCTCATAGTTCACTATACATTTTGGCATACCAACAGAGGATCACATCAATCACACAAATCGCAGTCGGCTCAGTCCAAACTTCAAGTGGAGTTCAACTGAGTCAGAACACTTTGTCGAGTAATGTACCCAGTACTCTAATATACGGCAAATAGACACATTAGGTTAAGACCAGACCAGTCCTGCGGCATGGGCATAAAAACCCATATAGGCACCTTACGTATATATTGAACCTTCAGAAAAGGAAATCCAAGTCCTAAGCCAAGAATTGGATCATCCTCATCCTACCTTACTATATCCAAAAGAATACCTATTCTGCCACCTACGATTCATCAAATTCCTCAAACCCTTTCGTGGAAACCAAGAATATGTGCAGGAGGTACCAGTCCCAGAAGCCAATGACACAGCATTATGGTTAAAGTTATTAGAAAAGTCTTTTGAGGGAATGGCACATATACCATAACATCACAAAAATCTAAAACAGATTATAGAAAGAGCACCCATAAATACTTGACCAGATGTCTCCGCCGATAGAAGTTCGGCCCTGGTTTGTACACCTGTACTCCACTAGTGATGCCCCTCATTTCAGTCAAATGCTATCCCTTACTCAAAGATTTAGAAGTGTGATAGATATTCCTATGGGACTATGTTAGGCGGACGCCAAACTAAAGTATATAACTGACAGAGGAAGGCCTGAAATCTTTAACATCCTCCGTCTCCTCTACACACCCGGCGATTGAAATCAACCCTCAACGCTAGGTACTCACGAACCACCCACCCCCCCTCTCCTCCCACGATGGCTTCAGCCTAGGAGTGACGGCCATCTCCCTCCACCCCTTACTGCCCTCTTCTGCTCTTTCTACGCGTCGAGGCTTTCCTTCCCTTGAGTTCCGGTACTGCCTTTCTGCTGCCCGTTCTCTTACTCCTCCTCGCTTAGCGAGGCTCATCCGCACGGTCGGCGACCGTTCGCTTCCCATGCTTCAGACGGCTGGGAACAC
>JACCEG010000012.1:811565-859223 GCA_014065205.1 Tuber brumale
TTTTTATAATTTCTTCTAAATACATTTTAAGACTCAGTGTGGTCAGGGTAAAAAACCTTCCGCGTTTACTTGGCCATGGTAGGAAAACCTTTTCCTCTCTATCTTACTTCTGCCCTTCCTGGCATGTCCGCATTTTCATTGTGAAAATTCTCCACAACTTCTTCCGCATTTTCCATACCAGTGGCAGGCTCCCATGTGTTCTCATCTTCCGAACACCCTTGCCACTTAACCAGGTACCACAGTTCCCGCTTCTCTTGATAGCGGCCGCGTACTCGTTTCCTGTAAGAACGAATTTCACTTCTTACGACCTTTTCAACCTCCCATTGCAGGTCGCCGTCAATGTCCTCCGGTTCTCTAGCGGGTTGTTGGCGATTGCCATGAACTGACTCGCGGTAGGGTTCTAGTAGTGCGACATGGAATACGGGATAAATGTTCCATCGATGCGATATGTTGAGCTTAAACGCTCGCGATCCGCGTTTCTCCATAATTTGGAAGGGGCCGCATAGCTTCGGACTTAGCTTCTTAGATTTTCGTCGGGTGCGAATGTTTTTTGCGTTTAACCTTACTTTGTCTCCGATTTTGAAGTCCGGCTGTTGTCGAGCTTTTCGGTCGTAATATTTTGACATCCCTTCTCGTGTCTTTTCTCGTGACCCTCTCGCTTGTTCATGTATCGTTTTAATCCAGTTTGCGTAAAGTGTTGCTCCTGGATTTTGAGCTTCGCGCTCGTTCATCCACTCTGTCTGTGGATGGAATCCGTAGTTCGCATAGAATGGTGACATCCCATGAGCGTTGGTTGCGGAGTTGTTATAGGCATGTTCAGCTAGCGGTAGCAGCTGATACCAATCATCCTGATCATGATTGACAAAACTTCGAAGGTAACCTTCCAGCACTTGGTTGGTATGTTCAGTTTGCCCGTCAGTCTGAGGGTGGTATGCCGTTGACATTCTTCGCTGAATTTCCAGCGCCTTACAAAGGGATACCCAAATTTCTCCTGCAAACTTTGAGTCCATGTCCGAGACGATTTCGGTCGGTAGGCGGTGCAGCCTCCATACTTCTTTCAGGAATGCGTTTGCGACATCCTTCGCCGTAGCCGAGGTCTGAAGTCCGATGAAATGTGCCATTTTTGTGAATCGATCAACTACTACCATTATCTGAGTGCATCCTTGCGACTCTGGTAGTTGTGTAATGAAGTCCACTGAGATGGACGCCCATGCTGCGTAAAGTATTTGCAATGGTTGCAGCAATCCGTACTTAGCGTGTCTACGCGATTTGTTATGTTGGCATTCATCGCAGGATCGTACATAGTCGTTGACCCATGCCGCAAGTCCTTTCCAGTAGAAGTCTCTCATGATTATTTCCAAAGTTTTTTCTTGACCGAAATGTCCTGCAACTTTTGCATCGTGACATCCTTCTGCAATCTTGGTGTATAGTGCCTGACTATTTGGTACAAATAGTCGTTGCTTATAATATAGTAGATCGTCGGTTAAGGTCCAGTCTTTGGGAAAATCTTTTCCTTCATCTCGTAGTTTAATGAGCTCTTCCCTTCGTTGCCTCCACGTTGCGTCTGTCCCGATAGCTGCCTGTATCTCGCTTAGGAATTCAGGATTAAATTGCTTCATACCTTTTTGCAAGATAATAGCATTTGACATTAGAACCTTTTCGGGTACTTCTGAAATATCGTACCAATGTTCGTTGTCTTTAGCCGATGCCTGTAGGTAGCGGATACTAGGTTCCGGTTCCTTGACGATCAAAGACCTTGTCGCTATCTCGGTACTTCCGAATCCCGCAGTTCCTCGTTCCGTTTCTTCCAAGTCATTAACTTCCATCATATCTGAGGTGTTCACCTTTTCTACTACTAACTGGGCTATGCGATCGCCCATTCTTATTTGGCAGTCCACATCCTTATGGTTGAAAAGTACGACTTTGAGTTCGCCGGTGTAATCAGCATCGATTACTCCTGCGCCGGTAGAGATTCCGCTTCGGACCGCTAATCCACTTCTTGGGGCAACTCTTCCATAAGTTCCTTCGGGTAGCCCCACGGCTATACCCGCCCTTATTAGTGCTTGTCCATATTTCGGGACAATGTCATCTTCTATGGCGTACAGGTCATGTCCTGCCGCCATTCGTGAGCCTTTTGTTGGCAAGTATGCCTTTTTGCTCAATCTCTTGACCCTAATCACGGGTTCCTTTCCACCTCTTCGAGGTTCCAAATCCAAATCCTTATCTCCATCCCAGTCTTCCCCTTCATCGCCTACCCTCGCTACTAACGATACCAAGAAATTTTCTTCTTTTAAAATTTTCTGTTCGCGATGCGTAGCTCCCTCCTCAGGACGGTACTCCGGCCGTCTGCTTAATGCATCAGGCTTTCCGCCCTTTGTGCCTGGTCGATATACAATGCGAAAATTGTATTCTACCAACTTCTGAGCCCATCGAATCTGATGGCCACTCCAGACTTTTGAGGTGAGGAAGTATTGTAGGTTTTGATGGTCGGTAAAGACTGTGATCGGTTTTTCCGTTCCAATCAAGTAGTGTCTCCATTCTTTAAAAGCTTCCAGGATTGCGAGGAGTTCCTTATCGTGAATCTCATAATTGCCCTCTGCGGAGTTTAACTTTCTGGAATGGAAGGCTACAGGATGCAATCTTTTCTGAAAGTATTGAGAGAGGACGCAGCCGCGTGCAAAATCGCTAGCGTCCGGTTCTACCACCGTCTCTCTTTCTGGGAAAAAGTGTTGGAGTATGGGGGCTGTGGTGAACCGGTGCTTTAGTTCTTCGAAAGCAGTATCTTGTTCAATTCCCCATTTAAAATTCTTCGGATTTCCTTGTAATGTCTCGGTTATTGGCTTGCAAATAGCCGAGATGTTTTTTATAAACCGTCGGTAGAAGTTAGCAAACCCCATAAAGACTTGTACTTCTCCGACCGACTTAGGCGCTTTCTAAATCATTATGGATTCCACTTTTCGGGTACTCATAGACACTCCATCGACCGCCACCATATAGCCCAAGAATTCCACCTCTGTGGCGTGGAAGGTCGATTTCTTTAGCGATACCGCTAACTGAAAGTCTGATAGGCTTTGTAAGACTTTCTTAACAGCTTCGATGTGCTCCTTTTCATCCTTTGAGTAGATGAGAATATCATCAAGGTAACACGCCACTCCGACGTCCAAGTATTCGTGTAGAACTTGGTTCATCATATCTTGGAAGGTTGCCGGAGCGTTAACCAATCCAAAAGGCATAACCTTATATTCGTAGTGTCCGTATCTCGTACGAAACGCTGTCTTCTATTCATCTCCTTCTTTTATCCTAATCAGGTGGTAACCGTCCTTATGGTCTAACTTGGTGAAGATCTTTGCGCCGGCTACTCTATCCCTGAGTTCGGACATTAGTGGAAGGGGATGTTTGTTGAGGATAGTAATCTTGTTTAGATTTCGATAGTCCACAACTAGACGTAGTCTACCATCTGGTTTAGGTACGAATAATATAGGGGCGCCTGCTGGCGATTGGCTCCGTGTGATTTTCCCTTGCTTGATCATCGTTTCCAAGTATTCTCGTAAAGCTTTCAACTGTTTTTCGGACAGCGGATATATCGGCCCCCAGGGTGGGGTTGAACCTGGAATCAGTTTGATTTCATGATCGAATGTCCGTCTTGGAGCTAATTTTTCTGCCGTCTGGGCTTCCAACAAATGTTTGTAATTCCAGTATTCTCTTGGTCGTGATTCGAGTTCCACCGTATTCTCGATGGCTCCGATTCTTCCGATGTGGCAGGCATTAGGATCCCACGCGACAGATTCGTCATATTCGAACATATCCGCTATTCCTTCATCTTCTTCCACACAGTTTTCGCAACTTTTTGCGGAGAAGGTCCAATTTTCTGCATCTTCTATGTGAGACACTGGGTGTTCACGATGCCACCAACCAAAAGGAATTATCATTCCGTAGTGACCTGCTTTAGCCACTTCACACGACACTTCAGAGATGTGTCGGTTTTTCCCTATTTCCATTTTTATTGGGAGAGTGTAACACTTCCCTCCAGAAGCGGCTGACGATCCGTCAAAACCTAAGATATCAACTGCATGGTCGCGTTCTACCGAGGGAACGCGAAGGTCTTCAACTAGGTCCTTGTTTATAAGGAATACGTTGGATCCCGAGTCTAATAAGACTTTAACTTTGTATCGCTTATCGTGTATATGGAGGTAAGCGATCCCCTCCGGACAGTTATATCGTTTTGGTTTTGGAGCGTCTAGTTCGACGCGCTTGGCGCGGATAAGACTTTCTTGGTTTTTTCGTTTAGGCATCGTTGGTGTTGGGTGTAGGTAACAAGATGTTTGTTACTACGCCCGCGTAGTTTCGACCATTGAGGTCTCCTCAGACAAACTAGTAACTTTTTAGCTCTAACAATCTGGGTCTACATACTTAAGCGGCGTTTCACCGATACGCAATTGCGCACGACCAGTTTTCAGGCTGGATGCCTTCTCCCGACACACCAGACCTAGGCTCATAGCAGATTTTCGGGCGGTTATTAGCCATTTTACTCCCCTAGTGTGGGGTTCCCGCTGTCACCGAGTCCTTTCCCTTAGGATTTCGGTTATCCGTCCAGCTCCCTCAGAGGGGCCTTGCGCACCAAAGCGGTACATCCCTATCCCACACTCTGGCCAGAAGGCAAGATAGTACATACGTATAATACGACTCAGACTCGTGTGGTAGGTGGAACGGCCCGCGTCGGTTGTCCTCCTGTCGTGTATTGTTATCAGGTAGATCTTGCATTGCTATGTCCTAACTTCTTCGGTATAGTAACTTGCTTGCACACGGGTAGCAGGCGACCACCAGGTGACTCCAGGAACTTGGTACTGTTGGCTCCCGGGCCATGTGGGCATGTTAACTATCCTCTCTTTCGTTCAAGACTCTCCATATATTGATTCTTGTGTTCGAGCTCATAAGTCCCTCGTGGGGTCCCTTCACTTAGAGCCTACTTGCGTTGATCCTGAAAGGAGAGACTTGCTTCGCGCCGCTTTGATCATTTTGCGTTTCGATTCCCGTAGTTGCACACGGACTACCCGATCCCCGTCGTGGTCGGTACCCAATACACCCCAGCCAAAGGGGGTTCCCGTTTCGATTCCAGTTCCCTTAGGACACTGAATACCCAATCGCCGTCGCCGTTGGTGCCAATGAACTGACCTAGGTCAGTTCCTCGTCGTCCGCCAGTTCCCAGATCTTATTTACCCGGGCTGGGTTCTGGACGGTTGCGACTCTGCGAGCTAATTTAGGCTTTACAATAGCCGATCTTGCTCGTCGAATTCCCATTTTTATCGGTCTTGAGCTGACCGTTGCTGCCGATATATGGGCATCTCCCCAACACGTCTGATAGGTGTGGTTTTTCTTTCCACAACGTGTGCAATCTCCTTCTTTCCTCCGAGTGTCTATCACACTCTGCGGAATACCGGTATGTGCCTGGGCGAAGTTTGTGTGGGTGGTCTTTGTTGCACCTCCCAACCTTTTCCTTGGCTTCTCCGGTTCCTCATCCCGTTTCCGTTTGCGTGATGGGGCTCCACCTCCCTTGACATAAGGTTTAGTATCCCTTTGTCGTTTTGGTTTAGAGTCCCGTCGGTCTTCTCTTTTGACCTCAGGGACTATTTTGGGCTTCGACGGTTGGTCTCGCCCAATCCTTTTTCTGGCTAGCAGTGCTTCTTCAGACCGCCCGCATAGCCTTAGTGCCTCCTCCCATTCTTGATCCGTCGTATATTGCAGGGCCGATAACCTGCGGACAATCTGTTCCGGAAGTTTGTCTTCGACTACTTCTCTCCAAGATTCCCCGGTCATGCGTGCATGCATGTTATGGTTGTGCCTGAGGGTCAGATAGCATTCAATACTGCCATCGTACGTGACGAGTTTCATTGCGCGAAGGGCTAGTCTTTCGGCTTCCACGGGGGCGAATCGCTTGATCATATCATGTTCAAAGCGAGTCCATGTCGCCAGCTCTGGTTGCTGGGTTTCCCCGTGAATTCCATCCCTGGCCTTTCGATACCATACAGTATAAGGAAGGACCATTTCTCCTCTCGTACGACTGAGCGCGTATATGATCCGTTCTCTTGCATCATCCCAGATTCGCGGGTTTCTCTCAAAGTAATCTGTGCACTGCAAGATCCACACGCCTATATCTTGCCCGGGCTTGTCTTCAAAGAATGGGGGTGGTTCTGATGGTCGCTTAATGTTTAGCGCCATCGCATTGGCAAGTGTTTCTGCCATACCAGACTGTTCTGGTATTTGTCCTTGCCTGCCTCGGCTAGGACCTCCTCTCCGTCTTCCTCTCTCATCATCATCATCCTCGTCATCATCACTTGGGTCACCTGGGTTGCCCCCCTGAGCACCTGAGGGGGATGCATCAGCGGCTTCTCTGCCTTTCCCCTTTTCTCGACGTGTAGGTGGAGCATAATACTCCTCGTCGTCCGTCTCTTGGACTGCGGGTAAAGGTGCGGGTAAAGGTGCGGGTCCCGCAGCTTCGGGACTTGGTACCGTGGCTAGTATTTTATTTATTGCCGCTGTTAACCCCTTAAGGGTTTGGTTTGTCTCGATATTCTGCAGTTTTTGCTGGTCAAAAGACTTGCGAACTTCCGCTTGGCGCGCGTTCTGATCCGTGCGCATTTGTCCTAAAGTGCGATGGACTTCTCTTTCGTGAGTGCCACTTTGGGTCTGGAATTCAGTGAATTCCGCCCGTAGACTGAGGACAATTTGTTCCAAAGTCTGATCTCGGGCTAGTGCTGCTTGGCTTTCTTCCCCGAGTGTCCCATGTAACCTCGTGGTTACCTGTTCATGTTCCTGTTGACGCCGTTCCTGGGCATCAATCTTTTTTGCCACTTCCCGTATCATTTCCTCCTGGATTCGCTTTATTTCGCTTTTCACACCGGATAGCTGCATCAACAAAATTGCGATATCATTGTCGTGGATGTCCTGTCCATCGATGATTTGCTGTTGAACCTTAAGTAGCTTTAAGGTATTGTCTTGGGTAGCCCCTTTCAAATGGTTGAAGGCGATATTGGCTTGGTCAAGCGAGGTATTTATGTCTCGTCTTATTTGACCCAATGTAACTCCAAGACGCGCAGCCAACCTGGCTAGGTTTGCAGCGTGTTCTCCTGGCTTCGGGGTCGACGCGCTTGAGATCCTATGAGTGCTTGCGACACTAGAGGATCGGTGAGAGGGTAGTATCCCTCTTCTGAATGCAAGATCCTGAGGTGTCGTTGGGAAAGGACTATGAATTGCGGAGTCATCCGTCTTATCGGTGGTGTCAGGTCGGGTGTCCATAGGTTCACCCGCCGTTATTCTTTTTCTCGGGTTCTGAGGTATCTCCGCCATTGTGATACTTTCCAGACAGGCTAATTGCTCTAGTAGCCCTGGATGAGTGATTACTGGTACTTCGTACCAGAGTTCTCGATATCCTTGAAAATGTTTAAGGAATCGTATGTAAGGTATCCAACGTTTGAGACACTCTAGGGGTGAAGGTATAAAAGGGTTCGGTTGGTCCGACTCTGGACTTAAAACCTGAATCTCCTTTTTCACGAGGTTTAGGATGTACTTATAGTACATATAAGTGTGTATTAGGCCCAGGCTGAGGGGATGTCTGGCCCCCGGATGACTGTCCCTGGGTTTTCCTTTTCCTTTTCTTCCGTTTTTAAGGAGCACTGGGTGCTCCAGTCGACGAAGTCTTCCGACTCGGTCGAATTCCACTCGCAATCCGAACCGTGCCAGGTACGATATATGCTAGTGAATTGATCCCTTGTTGGGATCCCGAAAGGTATTGTGAACCACGAGGGTTCCTGCGTATATTCTTCTTCGATCTCAAATAGCTCGCTATCAAAGGCTTCTTCGAAGGTCAGAATATAGATGGGATAGTGAGGTGCTTCGAAAATGTAATCGAAGTCTGAGGTGAGGGTGGAGTTTGAAGTGAACTCGTAGTTCATATAGTGAGCCTTGGTAACAGGAGAACTATCAATATACTGTTAGGCGGACGCCAAACTCTAGTATATAACTGAGGGACGTAGGCCCGAAATCTTTGATTGGAGAATCTGTCGAGGAAGGCTCGTCTCGATAAAATAATAAGGTAAAGATTTAAAGCGTAAAACAATATTATATTGATAAGATCTCTTCTCCGTTGCTTGATGATGTCTGTAAAGCTCGGGAGGCACTTCGATATTTATATCCCGCGTCTGAGTGTTCGCGGACTACTTCTAACTACTATGCCTCCGAAGTACCACTCTGGTTTTAATACGCAAACGTCCAGAATCTTATAAGTGCGAACACCGTTTGACCCTGAAACTTATCACACCCTTTCGCGGACTCGGAATAGTATTCCTCCGTTGAGATGACTGCGCTATTTGTTATGCCAAACAGCCGCCTCCAACTTAGATGTCCGCATAGACTTTTATATGACTTTAGTCTTGTTGACTATCGTCCAGTCGTCTCCTCGGTCATGAAGTGATCAGGTTCATGCCGGATCACCTAGTGCCAATCGCAAGTCCGGGCCCGACGTGTCAGCGTCTTAAGGGTCTCCGACTTATCTAGGTCTTCCTTTCTGAGCGTGCTTCCCCTTGGTCCGCCGGCCTCCGTAGAGGGGTCCTATTACTAGGACCAACCAACCTACAGCTGATCTCAGAAGGGTATGGGTGGATTCGGTATACCCCTAATAGCTTCCGCTACTGGGATAACCTCTTGGAGTATTTCGCCGAAAACGTCCCGTCACTTTCGGCCCATAGTTAGGAAGCCTAACCTCGAAGCCTACTATCTCAATGCGCCTCCGACGGATTTCCTCCGTTCCACTTCCCAGATGTCGCCAAAGGTCCCCTCTCATATATCCTGCGAACAGCATGCGGTCGGACGGACGGCGGCGACGTATATGGTGTTATGAAGTGGGCTTCATTGATGTGACATTTTAGTTATGGGACGCAACTCTCGAAATCTCGCTAATGACGTGCGGGCCCCATAAGGGGGCCGGAGGGGGGTGTTGGCACTCCGGTAAATTGAGGGTCTGTGCGCAGTTACCCTACCGTGGGTCTGTGCACATGTCTCGGATTTCCATATGCCTAACAAACCCCCTCTTACATGTCGCCTATTTCATTGTAGGTTAAGCACACAGCTAGCAGGATAGGACCTATGGACCTCCTTGTAGAATATGTTACACCTCTTACCTTTGCCCAGTTGCTAAGATAACCTACTCTGCAGTCCTGCAATTCAATATTCTTCCTCTTTCTCTCTTCTATTCTACTTCCCTAATCTGCCTAAAGCCTTCATCTTACAAATCCTATAAGTGCTAGCAGTCCGATAGACAGAACTTGAAGTGATGTATATCCACTCATGAAGTGGTCTTTTTACATGTCAGATTATAGTCATAGGATGCAACATGATAAAATCTCACTCAGGATATGCGGGCCCTTCACTGGCAGGGTGTCAGATGCAGGTATTAGCTTTGGTAAATCAGAAGTGAGTGCGCAGATATGCTCCCGAGGGATCTGTATACTTTTCATACCCAATATTCCTCACAGTTAGCAGTTATGTGAAATTCTCTTTCTTTTCTCTTTTTCCCAGCTCTTTACTGCAAGGATTACGGTTTCTCTCTGCCGGTGCCGTTTACGTTCCATCTCATGATACATCAGTATTCTGCAAGTACGGTGTACCACTACTTCCATTTCCATTTCCCCCATTGGCCATGTACTGCTTTTTATTGCCTGACCCCTGTATCAAAAAATTCTAAAACGGTACCGGTATCGTACCGATATTCTTCATGGAAATTGATTTTTGATGGTATCATATCTGCGAAAGTTGCCCCCCCCACACCGGTATCCTGCGAAATAACCGAACAAAAAAGAACTCCCCCGCCTAACCCCGCCCAGAAAATCACCAAATATCACATACCACAGCTGGCAATATAAAAAAAACCCCACACAGGAGGTCCGAATACCCACCCAACCCCATTACCATCTACACCTCCCGTCCCTTGCCCTCCACTTTCCCTCATAGCAGGGCACCCACCCCCTCCCTATTAACAAACGCTAGCCCTGAGTCTCTCTCCCCACTACTTCCCCCCCTTCCTATCCGCACTAGTCCCAAATATCCCACATCCCCACCCTAGCGAGCACCTCGTCCACCATCTTGACCACCTGCCCAGTAATCGTGCACCCCCCGTGCCCCATGGCAGTGTCCACCAAGCAGTGGAGTTTCTTCATTGACAAGGCTAGGCTCTCGGCTGAGATCCCTTTATACGGGGGCGAGGGCGTGGGAAATATTCCGATGGCAGCCTCGTGCCGGATCAGCGAGCCTAGGATCACCGCGTCGCAAGTGAGGGCTTGGGTATTGCTGTTAGGGGAGCCGAACACGAATACCGGCTTATGGGTTTTGCATTTCACGCTAGGCCCTTGGTATAGGCTTCTGAACTGCTCCGTTACCGAGATGAGGGATTTGATGGTTGATATTCGGTATGCCGAGATTAATTCTAGTATCATATAAGCAATATTAACTATAACCGCGGGTACCATAGTAGGGTGGGATGTGTATTATACCGACCACCTTCCCTGGAAGAACATCGTAATCCCATAAATTCTCCCCCCCCCTGTCTCCCGTCCGCCCATCATTCCCACCATCACCAGCATCACCATACCCCAAATCCTGCATAACCGCCGTCCGACACCCCTCCCTAAACCCCTCCCTGCTGCCAAGCACATACAAAACAAACAACCCTCTCCCCTCTGAGCCCCCTCCTCCCCTCAGCCAAACCTCCTTCCATGGTCCCAGCGCCCCCGCGAGATCATACTTATCCGCCACGAGCGCAATCTCGTGGAGGGCATCATGGCCAACGTTGGTGTTCACACAGTCGTGTCGGAAGTGCAGCACGTTGAATACGGCCTCCAGCGCTTGCGGGGAGTCGTCTAGGAATTCTATTTCTATTAAAGCCGTGGTGGAAGCGAGAGCGGCACCTTCACGGAAGCGCGTGGAAAACATTGAGCGGAAGACAGGGGATGCGGTGGATAGAACCTTCGAGGATACCCGGAGTTTGGTTCTGGTCGTGGTGGTGTTGGTCGTGGTGGTGCTGGCGGGGAGAACCAAGACGTCGCCGTAGGGGTCAATTTCTTTCGTTGTTGAACCCATTGTGAGCTGTGCTAGTGGTGTGGCTGAGGTTGAGGTTCTGGTTAAGGTTGAACTGGATAGCACTTAGGGAAACAACTGTAATAGCTGCAGCGGTTACGGCAGCTACTCGTGCCGAGGTTGTGGCTTCTGAGCCACAACCCAGGCTGCTCGCTGGCTCGCAACCTGGGCACTCTCAAGAGAGTGCCTGACAGCTCAACATGACTTTGTGGCTCAACATGAATTTGTGGCTTACCAGACTAATTCTGTGGCTCAACCTAACTTTGTGGCTCAACATGACATTGTGGTTGAACTTGAAGATAGTATTATATAGGGTTTTTACTAGCTGCGCCACCTGATTTTCGGCCCTCCTATCAAGTCTGCACACTCTCAAAAATTCAATTTTTCTCCACCTCCCCAGGCTTGATTTCAAAAAAGTCAAGAAAAGAAATAATCATTAGTAGAAAAACAAAACTTCGATCAAAAAAAAAAAGAAGGATATGAGGCCTCATGCACTCTCATAGTCTGCAGCCTTTTCAGAATAAGCTGCCAGGGGATGGCACTCATCACTCTGTATCTCGGGAAGAAAGTGGAAGACTTTCTTATTGTTTCTAGGAATGCGAGTTCACTTCTTGGACTGCTTTCGCTGAAGTTCAGCCAGTTCATTTCTGGTAGACTGGAGCTGATTATCCACCATAGTCAGTTGTACCTCTGCTTCCTTAGACTAATCGTAGTACTGCTTGCAGGTAGAAATAGCAATTTGGAGGTTTTCAGATAACAAGGATGCCCGAACAGCCCTCCAAGAATGATCAGTAACCAATGGAGCAGCAATATCCTCACTCATAAATTACTCTCCCCTCTGTTCCTCCTCTACAAGAGCTTCAAGATGGGGGCCATCGAGGCGTAGGTTCATCTGCTGATGAAATTTATGGATGGCAAGCTGTTTGTTGTGAGGATAGATACCTGCCCACTTCCAGCCAGCTTAGATGATATATTCTGCAAAGGCTCGTGATCAGATGGACAAGTATATCTCAAAAAATGACCACTGTGATGGTTTAAATCTTTTTGTAAATGCCCGGGTATTCTCTGCACGAAAAAACCAGTTCGTGACACTAAAACAAGAGTGATTGAGGGGCTGAAGGATGTTAGTCATATGGGATGGGTAAAATAGAGGAATAATCTTTCGCCTTAGTGCTTCATGCAAAAATGTATTGGATGTATGTGAGGAGTGACTATCACGGAAGAGGACTGACCAGTGATGTTTAGGAGCAAGGGGGAAGTAATCATGAAACCAGTCATAAAAGATATCACTATCAATAAAGTCTGTCTTGGAGGTTGATACAGTCACGTCATGGTATTTTTGAGTCAGAAACCAGGCTTCTATAAGGTGGACTCCTTTAAAAATGAACCGAGGTACACCAATCTTCCCTGTTGTGGAAATAATTTCCAGGACAGTTAACAACTGTGATGAATCATGTGAGACAGTGTGAGTGGCCTCTAGAGGAGCAACTCCAAAGCCTCCAGCCCAGGATTCTGCACATTTGAATCCTGCCTCATCAAGATTCCATACAATATCTACTGTAGCACCGAATCTCTCCTCGTAGTCAGTGAGCAATTGGAAGAAAAGACCAATAAGCCTTGCCCCGGACTCCTGGACACTTGGAAAATCAAGCTTTCCATGCTTCTATCGTACAAGGAATTGTGAGTCATGAATCAAGGAAGAATGCCAGGTCGACGATCGAAGAGAGGTGCTAGGGTTTGCCACTGGGAAGATTTTCAAAGCCAGTTCCTGGACTTGGTAATCAGTAGGAATATTTTGTATCTGTGCAAGATAGATGATGTATGCCTCAAGAACACTTTCCCATACTAGTGCAAGTAGCTGAGCATTGCTGTTGCACACCACAGGTGTCTGATTACCTAAGAGACGATGCTGAAGGCTCCAATATGAGACACCTGTTGCCTTCGCTACCTTCCCAGGTGATAGCATATTTTGTGGACTCTGAATAATCTGCAGAGCATCTTCAAGGTTCAATTCGGCGATTTTCTTTGTGTAAAAACTGATCGTGTGATATGTTGCTGATGCAATAGGTTATTAGAAGGGTGATGTGTAGGGGCAGAAAATCAGGTGGCATAGCTAGTAACTGCTGTAGCTAGTAAAAAGCCTATACTAGTTTACTATAGTAATTTTGTATATAATTTACAATAACTATTAACCTTCAGAAAGTCTTGAAATGACAAAGAGTAGAGAAAATGAAGAGCTGGAACAGGCAGAAAATCAGCTCCAAAAAGTTTATTAAGCTAAAAACACAGAACTTGCCACTATGCACTAGCCATTCCTAGATGAAATGGCGAAACATGTCTAACAAGGACAAGCAATATGGACCTATAAAAAGATGAGTTTACTATTAATTGTTTTGGGTATCAAGAGATAGCTGGTAAAGTTATGAAACAAACTGTGAGGTAGAATGCAATTTACTCTTACTTGTCTTTTCTTTTTATCAAGTTTCACCAAGCCACACTATCATATTAAGCTACAATATTATGTTGAGCCACAATGTCATGTTTGTTGAAATTTTCTATTATTCGTTTCATAAGTATATTTCTTCTAAATTAACTTGTATTTTTCTCCTTAAGTTATATTTCTGGTTTACCTATAGATCACGAACATTACTACAGCGGGAGTATATACATTGAGTATGTCATTTATATTTCATGATAACAGTGGGATAATTGGATATATGTTTTCTTATTGCATGTATGAGATGTCTCGGTTATTCTTACTTATATACTACGACCTTTTTGGAAGGTGCATTGCATGTTAGTTTTCCGCTTAAAATCTCTCACACCATTACAAGTTATATATATTATATTTGGAATTTCCTTGGTAGTTTTCAGGGTCAAACTTGTTTGCACTTATGTTTTTACAAGATTTTCCCGATTATTTCTTTTCTTCGCTTAAGTATGTGCAACAGTATATATAGCTGGTTACAGCTACGAGTGTCAGAAAGAATTAAGGACAAGAACTACTACCAATCTGCCTTCCTACTCCCATCCTCCTCGCCTAAGTGTGCCCACAGTATACCTTTAATACTGTACCATATTCTCGTACTCAATGTAACCGCCTCTTGGGAGATGTGGTAAACGTAGGGTTAATGGGCTTTGTTCTGTACCAAGGTGGTAGCTAGCGAATCAAAGTCCAGAGGCGTTTAGCCACGGTTGTTGAATAGACTTCTTACTATATCGCAACTACTGAAGTCTGCGAGATGTTGGGTAGGTCTCAAACTAAAGATTCTGGAAGCGAACTGAAGAGAGTAACTGTTCAACCAAGTATATTGAAAAACTCTGTCTGCCGAAGTCTGCTCCTTCTAACGAGAAGAATCGCAGTTCTTAAATATACTTCCTAGGCTGCCGGGAGACTTTGTTCTCATAATATAATCGACTCCAAAATGGTAGCCTTGAAACCAAACATAAAACATATAAAGTATCAAACCAATACTCGAAACCAAACATAAAACATATAGAGTATCAAACTGATACTCGAAACCAAACATAAAACATATAGAGTATCAAACCCTATACTATCAGGCTAGAGGCACACCTCGTTTCCTGTAACAAATTCAAAACTCAAACAGTATCAACTGATAGCTGAAAATCCTAAACTAGTAACCAGTACCGGTTACAACTTCCTCTGTATTTTCTATACCTGTAGCTGGCTCCCCTGTGTTCTCATCTTCTAAACACCCTTGTCATTGAACAAAGTACTACTGTTCTTTCTTTTCTTGATACTCACCATATACCCATTTTCAGTACGAGCGTATTTTGCTTCTTTCTATTTTTTCAACTCCCCTTTGCAAACCGCTATCAATCTCGTCTGGTACTTTAGGGAGTTGCCAAAGATTGTCATAAACTGATTTGCGATAGGGTTCCAGTAATGCGACATTGAATACAGGATGAATGTTTCATCAATCTGATATATTGAGCGTGAAGGCTCATTATCCTAGTTTTTTCCAATATTTGAAAGGCACCAGGAAGCTTCAGGCATAGCTTTTTTGATTTTCATCAGATGTGAATATTCTTTGCATTTAATAGTGCTTTATCTCTAATCTCGAAGTTCGATTGTTGTCTAGCTTTTCTGTTATAGTTTTTCAATAATCCTTCTCTTGTCTTATCTAGTGACCTACTTGCTTATTCATATATGACTTTAATCTGGTTCACATAAAGTATTAATTCTGAATTGTGAGCTTATCACTACTTTATCCACTCTGTCTGTTGATGAAATATATAGTTCGTATAAAATATTGACATAGCATGATTATTGGAATCAGAATTGTTGTATGAATGTTCAGCTAGTAGTAGTAGCTGAAACCAGTTATCATGATTATAGTCGATGAAGCTTTGGAAGTATCTTTCTAGTACTTAGTTTGCACATTCCATTTGTCCAACAGTTTGAGTATAGTATGCCATTGATATTCTGCCCTTGATTTCCAGTGCTTTGTACATGAATTCTGATAATTCTCCTAGGAATTTTAAGTCTATATCTGAGACAATGTCAGTTGGCTGGCCATGGAGCATTTAGACTTCCTTAAAGAATACATTTGCAATATCTTTAGTGATTGTT
The DNA here is from genome assembly GCA_014065205.1 of Tuber brumale. NCBI lineage: Eukaryota > Fungi > Ascomycota > Pezizomycetes > Pezizales > Tuberaceae > Tuber > Tuber brumale. The sequence continues at coordinate 827,287 of JACCEG010000012.1, forward strand.
GATGTTTGTAGTATAATGAAGTGTACTATCTTTGTGAATTGATCAACTACTACCATTATCAGAGTGAATTCTTGTCACTCCTGTAGTTGTGTGATAAGGTCCACAGAGAGGGACGCCCATGCTGCATAGATAATTTACAGGGATTGCAGTAATCCATACTTAGTGTATCTGGGTGATTTGTTATATTGGCATACATCGCAGGATCATATATAGTAATAGACTCAGTCCGCCAGTAGTTTGCCACAGAAGTCTTGTATAATGATTTCACCGCTTTTCTCTCATCTGAGATATCCTGCAACCATTGCATCGTAATATCTTTCCTTGATTTTAGTATATAGTATTAGACTATCTGGTAAAAATAGTCTTTCCTTACAGTATAGTAGATCGTCAGTTCTAGTTCAATCTAAGTGGAAATCTTTTCCTTTATCTTGTAATATCATGTGGTCTTTCATCCATTATCTCCTAGTTGTATTTATCTTGATTGCTGTGTGTATCTTGGCCCAGAATTTAGGATTAAACTGTTTCATACATTTTTGTAGGATGATGGCGTTTGACATTAGAACTTTTTCTGGAACTTCTCCATTGTCGTATCAATGTTCGTTATCTTTAGCTGATGCCTGTGGGTAATAAATACTAGGTTCCGGTTCTTTGGCGATCAAGCATCTTGTCAATATATTGAAGCTCCCAAATCTTGCGGTTCTATGTTCTGTTTCTTACAAGTTGTCTACCTCCAGCATGTCGGTGTTATTGATTCTTTCTACCACCATTGGTGCTATGCAATCGCCCATTCTTATCTGGCAGTCCATATCTTCATGGTTGAAGAGTATGACTTTGATTTTGCAGGTATAATTAGTATTAATTACCACAGCTCTAGTGGAGATTCTGCTGCGAACCGCTAAATGTGTTCTTGTAGCAATTCTTGTATATGTTTCTTGAAAATGGTAGCCCTATGGCTATCCCTGTCCTTAATAATGCTTGTCCATATCTCAGGACGATGTCATCCTCTATGGCATACAGATCATGCCCTGCCACCATTCTGGAGCCTTTTGTTGGCAAGTATGCCATTTTGCTCAATTTCTTAAGCCAAACCACGGGTTCCTTTCCATCTGTGCGAGGATCCAAGTCCAAATAATTTTTGGCATCCCAGTCTTCTCCTTCCTTGCGTACACTTACTACTAGCAATATCCACAAATCTTTCGGTTTGAAAGGTTTCTGTGCATGATGCATAGCTCCCTTCTTAGGACAGTACTCCAGCTGTCAGCTGCATAGGCTAGGCTGTCTACCCTTTGTGCCTGGTGGATATACAATAGGAAAATTGTATTCTATGAACTTGGAAGCCCATCAAATTTGATGGCCACTCCAGCCTTTTGGGGTGAAAAAGTATAGTAGATTTTGATGGTTAGTAAAGACTGCGATCGGTTCTTGTGTCCCAATCAGGTAGTGTCTCTATTTCTTGAATGCCTCTAGGATCGAAAGAAGTTCCTTATCATGTATTTCATGATCGCACTCTGCTAAGTTCAACTTTCAAGAATGGAACACAACTGGATGTACTTGTTATGCAGATTCCGATATCTAGTATAACTGAGGTATGTAGGCCAAAATCTTCGTTCAGAGAATCGGTCAAGGTAGGCTCATCTCGATAAAAATAAGTACAGCAAAGATTTATAGGTGTACATGATTTAATATTGATAAGATCCCTTCTCCATTGCTTAATGATCTCTCATCAGCTTGGATTAAGTATCTTTTATCATACTTCCTGTATCAAAGTATATAAATCATAATAATCACTTTGATCTCAGAGGGAGTTGAATACCTGAACTTGTAAACTAATACAAAAGTATATGGTGTTATTAAGTTGGCTTCATTGATGTGACTGTTTAGTTATGGGACGCAACTCTAGAAATCTCCCTAATGACGCGTGGACCCTATAAGGGGGCCGGAGCAAGGTGTTGACACTCCGGAAAATCGAGGATCTGTGCGCAGTTACCCTACCATGAGGTCTGTGCACTTTGTCCCAGATTACCATATGCCTAACATGAGCTCTCTCCTACTAGGCTTCGCCTTGAATGCCTTTATGACTTCTTATAATGCTTCTAAATACATTTTCAGACTCAGTGTGGGCAGGGTAAAAAACCTCCTGTATTTACTAGGCCAAGGTAGGAAAACCTTTTCCTCACTATCTTACTTCTGCCCTTACTGGCATGTCTGGATTTTCATTATGAAAACTTTCCATAACTTCTTCTACCTTTTCCATACCTGTAGCTGTCCCCCATGTGTTCTCATTTTTTGAACACGCCTGCCATTTGATGAAGTACTACAGTTCTGTCTTCTGGTGATGGCGGCTGCATACCCATTTTCTACTAGAGTAAATCTCACTTCTTACTATTTTCTCAACCTCCTATTGTAGATTACCGTCAATGTCCTCCGGGTCTCTAGAGGATTGCTGGTGATTATCATGTACTGATTTGCAATAGGTTGCCAATAGTATGACAGGAAATAGAGGGTGAATGTTCCACCGATCGGATATGTTGAGTTTGAAGGCACCTGATTAGGGCTTCTCAATGATTTGGAAAAGACTGTCCAGCTTTGGCCTTAGCTTCTTTAATTTTTGTTGGGTTCGAATGTTCTTTGTATTTAATATTACATGGTCCCTGATCTTGACGACAGGCTGTTATCAAACTTTCTGATCATAATATTGCGACTTTCTTTCCCCTGTCTTTTCTAGTGACCCTTGTACTTGTTCATATATCATCTTAATCCAGTTTGTGTGAAGTGTTGGTCCTGGATTTTGATCTTCTCACTCCTTGATCTATTCAGTCTCTCGATGGTATCCGTAGTTCACATAGAATGGTGACATCATTTGAGTGTTGGTTGCAGAGTTGTTATAGGCATGTTCAGCCCATGGTAGTAGCTAATACCAATCATCCTGATCATAGTGGACAAAACTTCAATGTTATCCTTTCAGCACTTTGTTGGTATATTCGGTTTATTTATCAATTTAGAGGTAGTATGCTATTGACATTCTGCGCTTGATTTCCTACGCTTTGCAAGGGGATTCCCGGAATTCTACTACGAACTTTAAGTCCATATCCAAGATGATTTCGGTTGGCATGCCATGCAGCCTCTATACCACTCGCGGCAATGCGTTTACGATGTTCTTGGCTGTAGCCGAGGTCGGATTGTCAATGCAATGTGCCATCTTTCTAAACCAATCAAGTACTCCTATTACTTGAGTACATCCTTGCGACTCTAGTAGCTGTGTAATCAACTCCACTGAGATTGACGCCCCTGCTGTATAGGGTATTTGCAAGGGTTACAATAATCAATACTTAGCATGTCTAGGCAATTTGTTATGTGGGCATTCATTGCAGGATCGAACATAGTTGTTGAATCCTTTTGCAAGTCCTTTCCAGTATATTTTCCATATAATGATTTCTAATTCTTGCGATTGTCTGTAATGTCCTGCAACTTTTGCATCGTGACTGTTAGGCATATGGAAATCCGAGACATGTGCACAGACCCACGGTAGGGTAACTGCGCACAGACCCTCAATTTACCGGAGCCAACACCCCCCTGCGGCCCCTTTATGGGGCCCGCATCTCATTAGCGAGATTTCGAGAGTTGAATCCCACAACTAAAATGTCACATCAATGAAGGCCACTTCATAACACCATAGACATCGCCGCCGTCTGTCCGACCATATGGTGTTCGCAGGATATATGGAAGGGGACCTTTGGCGACATCAGGGAAGTGGAACGGAGGAAATCCGTCGCAAGCGCATTGAGATAATAGGCTTCAAGGTTAGGCTTCCTAAACTATGGGCCTAAAGTGACTGGACGTTTTCAGAGAAATATGCTAGGAGGATATCCCAGTAGTGAAAGCTATTAGGGGTATACCGAATCTACCCATACCCTTCTGAGATCAGCTGTAGGTTGGTAGGTCCTAGTAATAGGACCCCTCTAAGGAGGCCAGAGGACCAAGGGGAAGCATGCTCAGAATGGAAGACCTAGATAAGTCGGAGACCCTTAAGACGCTGACACGTCGGGCTTGGACTTGCGATTGGCACTAGGTGGCCCAGCATGAACTTGATCACTTCATGACCGAAGAGATTACTGGAACGATAGTCAACAAGACTAGAGTAAAAGAATAGTCTATGCGGACATCTAAGTTGAAGACTGCTGTTTGGCTTAACAAATAGTGCAGTCATCTCAACGGAGGAATACTACTCCGGGTCCGGGAAAGGGTGTAATAAGTTTCAGGGTCAAACGGTATTCGCACTTATAAGATTCTGCACGTTTGTGTATTAAAACCAGAGTGGTACTTCAGAGGCATAATAGTTAGTAGTAGTCCGCGAACACTGAGAGGCGGGATAAAAATATGGAAGTGCCTCCTGCGCTTTACAGACATCATCAAGTAACGGAGAAGAGATCTTATCAATATAAAATTGTTTACCACATAAATCTTTACCTTACATTTGTTTTGTCGAGACGTGCCTTCCTCGACAGATTCTCCAAATAAAAGATTTTGGCCTACGTCCCTAGGTTATATACTTGAGTTTGGCATCCGCCTAACAGTATATTGATAGTTCTCCTGTTACCAAGGCTCGCTATATGAACTACGAGTTTACTTCAAACTCCATCCTCACCTCAGACTTCGATCACATTTTCGAAGCACCTCACTATCCTATCTATATTCAGACATTCGAAGAAGTCTTCGCCACTGAGCTATTCGAAATCAAAGAAGAATATATGCAACAACCCTCGTGGTTCACAGTACCTTTCAGGATCCCCACGAGGGATCAATTCAATAGCATATATTGTACCTGGCGCAGTTCGGATTTTTAGTGAAATTTGACCCTGTCGGAAACTTTCGTGGACTAGAGCACCCAGTGCTCTTTAAAGATGGAAGAGAAGAAAAAGGAAAACCCCAGGCACAGTCATCTGAGGATCAGACATCCCATCAGCCTGGGCCTAAGAAATCCTTATGTGTACTACAAGTACATCCCAAATCTCGAAAAAGTGGAAATCCAAATTCTGAGTTCCGAATCACATCTACCAAACCCTTCAGACCTACACCTCTAGAGTATGTCAAGCGTTGAATACCTTACATACGATTCCTTAAACCTTTTAGAGGATACCAAGAACTCTGGTACGAAGTACCAGTAATCAATCACCCAGGACTATTATAGCAATTAGCATACCTGGAAAGCATCACAATAGCTCAGATACCTCAGGACCCAAGGAAGAGAATAACGGCGGGCAAACCGATGGATACCCGAACCGACACAACAGACAAGACGGATGATTCCACTATTCATAGTCCCTTCCCTTCAACACCTCATGAACCTACATTCTGGAGACTGAAATTTGCCTTCTCACCGATCCTCTAGTGTCGCAAGCACTCATAGGATATCAAGGGACCCCACACCAAGACCAGGAGACCACACTGCAAACTTAGCCAAACTGGCTGCGCGTCTTGGAGTAACGTTGGGTCAAATAAGACAAGACATAGATACCTTGCTCGACTAAGCCAACATCGCCTTCAAACATCTGAAGGGAGCCACCCAAGATAATACCTTAAAATTAATTAAGGTTCAACAGCAAATCGCCGACGGACAAGATGTCCACGATAACGATATTGCAATCTTGTTGATGCACCTGGCAGGCGTGGAAAGCGAAGTCAAGGGGATACAAGAGGAAATGTTGCGAGAAGTCGCAAAGAAAATTGACGCTCAAGAAAGGCGTCAACAGGAACATGAAGAGGTAACCACGAGGTTACATGGAACCCTCAGGGAAGAAGTCCAAGCGGCATTAGCCCGAGATGAGACTCTGGAACAAATGGTCCTCAGTCTACATGCGGAATTCGTAGAATTCCGCGCCCAATTCACTACGCGCGCAAGGGAGGTCAACAGTACCCTAGGACAGATGCGTTTAGATCAGACTACCCGCCAGGCAGAAATCCGCCGATCTCAGGACTAGCAGCAACAGCATAACAATGAGACTAACAATACTCTGAAGGTATTGACACAGTTGATAAACAGAATATTGGCTGATGCACCAAGTTCCAAAGCTGCCGGACGCGGACCCTTACCCGCAGTCCAAGAAACACACGACGAGGAGTACTACCCTGCACCTACACGTAGGGAAAAGGGAAAAGGCAGAGAAGCCGCTGATGCATCCCCCTCAGGTGCCCAAGGAGGTAATCCAGGGGATCCTAGTGACAATGATGATAATGATGATGAGAGAGGAAGACGGAGAGGAAGTCCTAGCCGACGCAGGCGAGGACAAACACCATGACAGCCTGGAATGGCAGAAACACTTGCCAACGCGATGGCGCTAAACATTAAGCGACTGACAGAGCCTCCCCCATTCTTTGAAGATTAAACCTCCAAAGACATATATGTCTGGATCCTTCAATGCATGGACTATTTTGAGCAAAACTCGCTAATTTAGGACGATGCCCGGGACCGAGTTATATACATGCTCTGTCGTACAAGATGAGAATTAGTCCTTGCTTACACTGTTTGGTATAGGAAGGCTCTGGACGGACTTCAAGGGGAAACCCAGCAACCGGAACTAGCAATATAGACTCACTTTAAATACAATATGATCAAACCGTTCGCTCCAGTGGAAGCCAAACGACTAGCACTTCGTGCTATGAAACTAGTCAAGTAAGATGGTAGCATTGAAGGTTACCTAACGATCATGCATAACCATAACATTCGTGCACGCATGACCAGAGAGTCCTGGAGAGAGGAAGTCGAAAATAAACTTCCCAAACAAATTGTCCACAGATTGTCAGCTCTGCAATATACCATAGATCAAGAATGGGAAGAGGCACTAAGGCTGTGCAGTCAGTCAGATGTAGGACTTCTGGCAAGAGAAAGAATTGCGCGAGACAAACCGTCAAAGCCCAGGGTAGTCCAAGAGGTCAAAAAAGAAGACCGACAGGACTCTAAACCGAAGCGACAAAGGGAAACTAAACCTTATGTCAAGGGAGGAGGAGCCCCACCATAAAAACGGAAAAAGGGACGAGGAACTGAAGAAGCCAAGGAAAAGGTTAGGAGGTGCGACAAAGACCACCCACACAAACTTCGCCCAGGCCCATCCCGGTATCCCGCAGAGTGTGATAGATACTCGAAGGAAAGAAGGAGATTGCACACGTTGTGGGAAGAAAAACCACACCTATCAAACGTGTTGAGGAGACGCCCATATATCGGTGGCAACGGTCACCTAACGACCGATACAAATAGGAATGTGACGAGCAAGATCGGCAATCGTCAAGCTTAAATTAGCTTGCAAAGTCGCAACTGTTCAGCACCCAGCCCTCATGAATAAAATCTGCGAACTGGCAGACGACGAAGAACTGACCTAGGTCAGTTCATTGGCACCAACAGCCACGGCGTTTGCGTATTCAGTGTCCAAATGGAACTGGAATCGAAATGGGAACCTCCTTTGGCTGGGGTGTATTGGGTACCGACCACGACGGGGATCAGGTATTCCATGTACAACTGTGGGAATCGAAATTCAATAATGATCAAAGGGGCGCCAAGCAAGTCTCTCCTTTCAGGATCAATGCAAGTAGGCTCTAAGTGAAGGGACCCCGCGAGGGACTTACGAGCTCGAACACAAGAATCAATATATGGAGAGTCTTGATCGAAAGAGAGGATAGTTAACATGCCCAAAGAGAGGATAGTTAACATGCCCACATGGCCCGGGAGCCAACAGTACGAAGTTCCTCGAGTCACCTGGTGGTTGCCTGCTACCCGTGTGCAAGGAGGTTACTATACTGAAGAAGTCGGGACATAGCAATGCAAGATCTACCTGATAACAATACACGAGATGAGGACAACCAACGCTGGCCATTCCACCTACTACACAAGTCCGAGTCGTATTATTCATATGTACTATCTTGCCTTCGGGCCAGAGTATGGGATAGGGATGTACCGCTTTGGTGCGGAAGGCCCCTGTCAGGGAGCTAGACGGATAACCGATGTCCTAAGGGAAAGGACCCGGTGAATATGAGAACCCCACACCAGTGCAGTAAAATGGCTAATAACTGCCCGAAAATCTGCTATGAGCCTAGATCTGGCATGTCGGGAGAAGGCATCCAGCCTGAAAACTGGTCTTGCACAATAGCTTAACGGTGAAACGCCGCTTTAGTATGTAGACCCAGATTGTTAGAGCTAAAGAGTTACTAGTTTGTCTGTGGAGACCTCAATGGCCGAAACTACGCGGGCATAGTAACAAACATCTTGTCACCTACACCCAATACCAACGATGCCTGAACGAAAGAACCAAGAAGCTCTTATCCGCGCTAAGCGCATGGAACTAGAAGCCCCAACACTAAAACGATACAACTGCCCAGAGGGGCTCGCTTAGCTCTATATACACGACAAGCGATACAAAGTTAAAGTCTTGTTAGACTCGCGATCCAACCTGTTCCTTATCAACAAGGACCTAGTTGAAGACCTTTGCGTTCCTACAGTGTAACGCAGTAAGGCAGTTGATATCTTAGGCTTTGACGGATCGTCAGCAGCCTCAGGAGGGAAGTGTTACACTCTCCCTATTAAATTAGAAATTGGAAAAAATCGACACATCTCTGAAGTGTCATCTGACTGGCTAATCCAGGTCACTATGGAATGATAATTCCGTTTAGTTGGTGGCATTGTGAACACCCAGTGTCTCACATAGAAGATGCAGAAAATTGGACTTTCTGCGCAAAATGTTGCGAAAACTGTGTGGAGGAAGATGAAGGAATAGTGGATATGTTTGAGTATGACAAATCCGTCGCGTGTGATCCTAATGCCTGTCGCATCGGAAGATTTGGAGCCATTGAAAGTACGGTGGAACTCGAATCATTACCGAAAGAATACTGGAATTACAAACATTTGTTTGAAGCCCAGACGGCAGAAAAACTAGCCCCTAGACCGACATTCGATCACGAAATCAAGTTGATTCCAGGATCATCTCGCACCTGGGGACCGATATACCCGCTATCCAAAAAACAGCTTAAGGCTTTACGAGAATACTTGGAAATGATGATCAAACAAGGGAAAATCACAGGGAGACAATCGCCAGTAGGCGCACACATATGATTTGTACCTAAACCAGATGGTAGACTACGTCTAGTTGTGGATTATCAGAATCTAAACAAGATTACTATCCTTAACAAACATCCCCTTCCACTAATGTCCGAACTCAGAGATAGAGTAGCCGGCGCAAAGATCTTCACCAAGTTAGACCTTAAGGACAGCTACCACTTGATTAGGATAAAAGAAGGAGATGAAGGGAAGACAGCGTTCCGTACGAGATACGGACACTACAAATATAAGGTTATGCCTTTTGGATTGGCCAATGCTCGGGCAACCTTCCAAGATATGATGAACCAAGTTCTACAGGAATACTAGGATGTTGGAGTCGTATGTTACCTTGATGATATTCTCATTTATTCAAAAAATGAGAAGGAACATAGTGAAGCTGTTAAAAGAGTTTTACAAAGTCTATCGGACTTTCAATTAGCAGTATCACTAAAAAAGTCAACTTTCCATGCTACGGAGGTAGCATTCCGCGCTTATATGGTGGCAGTTGATGTGGTGTCCATGAGCACCCGAAAAGTGGAATCCATAATGGTCTGGAAAGCACTTAAGTCGGTTAGAGAAGTACAAGTCTTTATGGGGTTTGCTAACTTCGACCAACAATTCATAAAAAACTTCTTCGCTATTTGCAAACCAATAACCTAGACATTACAAGGAAATTCTAAGAACTTTAAAGGGGGAATTGAACAGGATACTGCTTTCGAAGAGCTAAAGCACTGATTCACAACAGCTCCAATACTCCACCACCTTTTCCCAGAAAGGGAAATAGTGGTAGAACCAGACACCAGTGATTTTACACTCAGCTAGGTCCTTTCTCATTACTATGAGAAAAGGCTACACCCAGTAGCTTTCCATTCCAGAAAATTAAATTCAGCGGAGCGCAATTCTGAGATTCATGATAAAGAACTTCTCCCAATCCTCGAAGCCTTTAAGGAATGGAGACACTACTTGATCGGGACAGAAAAACCGATTACAGTCTTTACCGACCATCAGAACCTACAATACTTCCGCAGCTCAAAAGTCTGGAGTGGCTATCAGATTCGATGGGCTCAGAAGTTGGTAGAATACAATTTCCGTATTGTATACCGACCAGGCACCAACGGCGGAAAGCCTGACGCATTAAGCAGACGGCTGGAGTAGCGTCCTAAGGAGGGAGCTACACATTGCGAACAGAAAATTTTGCAAGAAGAAAGTTTCTTGGTGTCGCTAGTAGTGAGGGTAGGGGATGAAGGGGAAGACTGGGATGGAGATAAAGATTTGGATTTGGAACCTCGAAGAGGTGGAAAGGAACCCATTATTAGGGTGAAAAGATTGAGCAAAATGGCATACTTGCCAACGAGGGGCTCAAGAATGGCGGCAGGACATGAGCTGTATCCCATAGAGGATGATAGTGTCCCGAAATACTGGCAAGCATTAATAAGGACAGGTATAGCTGTGGGGCTACGCGAAGGGACTTATGGAAGAGTTGCTACAAGAAGTGGATTAGCGGTCCGAAGCGGAATCTCTACCGGCGCAGGAGTAATCGATGCTGATTACACCGGCGAACCCAAAGTGGTACTTTTCAACCATAAGGACGTGGACTGCTAAATAAAAATGGGTGATCGTATAGCTCAACTAGTGGGAGAAAAGGTCAACCCCTGGAACATGATGGAAGTGGACGACTTGGAAGAAATGGAGCGATTAAGCACGGGATTCGGAAGTACCAATATAGCAACAAGATCCTTGATCGTCAAGGAACAGGAACCGAGCATCAGCTACCTACAGGCATCAGCTAAAGACAACGAACATTGGTATGATATTTCAGAAGTACCTGAAAAGGTTTGAATGTAAAATGCTATTATCCTACAGAAAGGCATGAAGCAATTCAATCCGGAATTCCTAAACCAGATACAGGCAGCTATTGGGACAGACGTAGCAAGGAGGCAATGAAGGGAAGAGCTCATTAGGTTACGAGACGAAGGAAAGGATTTTCCCAAAGACGGGACCTTAACCGACAATCTACTATATTATAAGCAAAGCCTATTTGTACCAGATAGTCAGGCACTATATACTAAGATTGCAGAAGGATGTCACGATGCAAAGGTTGCAGGACATTTCACACAAGAAAAGACTTGGGAAATAATCATGAGAGACTTTTACGGGAAAGGACTTGCGGCATGGGTCTATGACCACGTACGATCCTGCGATGAATGCCAACATAACAAATTGCCTGGACGCGCCAAGTACGGATTATTGCAACCACTGCAAATACCCTACGCAGCATGGGCGTCCATCTCAGTGGACTTCATTATCCAACTACCAGAGTCGCAAGGATGCACTCAGATAATGGTAGTAGTCGATCGATTCACACAGATGGCACATTTCATCGGAGTTCAGACCTTGGCTGCGGCCAAGGATGTCGCAAACGCATTCCTCACAGTAGTATGGAGGCTGCACGGCCTACCAACCGAAATCGTCGCGGACCTGGACTCACAGTTTGCGGGAGAATTTTGGGAATCCATTTGCAAGGCGCTGGAAATTAAGCGAAAAATGTCAACGGCATACCACCCTCAGACTGACGGACAAACAGAAAGTACCAACCAAGTGCTGGAAGGTTACCTGCGAAGTTTTGTCAATTACCATTAGGATGACTGGTATCAGCTACTGCCGCTAGCTGAATATGCCTATAACGACTCCACAACCAACGCTCACAGGATGTCGCCATTCTATGCGAACTAGGGATTCCATCCACAGACAGAGTGGATGAAGGAGCGCGAAGCTCAAAATCCTGGAGCAACACTTTATGCAAACTGGATTAAGACGATACATGAACAAGCGAGAGGGTCACGAGAAAAGATACGAGAAGGGATGTCGAGATATTAGGACCGGAAAGTTTGATAACAGCCAGACTTCAATATCGGGGACCAAGTAATGTTGAACGTAAAAAATATATGTACCCAACTGAAATCCAAGAAGCTAAGTCCAAAGCTATACGGCCCCTCCCAAATTATTGAAAAACGCGGATCCAGAGCATTCAAGCTCAACATATCCGATCGATGGAACATTCATCCCGTGTGCCATGTCGCACTGTTGGAATCCTACCGCGAGTTAGTTCATGACAATGGCCAACATCCCCCTAGAGAACAGGAGGATATTGATGGCAATCTGCAATGGGAGGTTGAAAAAATCTTGTGAAGGGAGATTCGTTCTTACAGGAAACGAGTAAGCGGCCGCTATCAAGAAAAGCAGGAACTGTGGTACCTTGTTAAATGGCAAGGGTGTTCGGAAGATGAGAACACATGGGAGCCTGCCACCGGTATCCAAAATGCAGTGGAAGTTGTGGAGAATTTTCATAATGAAAATCTGGACATGCCAGGAAGGGCAGAAGTAAGATAGTGAGGAAAAGGTTTTCCTACCGTGGCCAAGTAAACGCAGGAGGTTTTTTACCCTGACCATACTGAGTCTTAAAATGTATTTAGAAGAAATTATAAAATTGTTATAAAGGCATTCGAGGTGGAGCCTGGTAGGAGGGAGCTCATGTTAGGCGTATGGAAATCCGAGACATGTGCACAGACACACAGTAGGGTAACTGCGCACAGACCCTCAATTTACCGGAGCCAACACTCCTCTCCGGCCCCGTTATGGGGCCCGCACCTCATTAGCGAGATTTCGTGAGTTGCTTCCCATAACTAAGATGTCACATCAATGAAGCCCACTTCATGACACTATATATGACGCCGCCGTCCATCCAACCGTATGCTGTTCGCAGGATATATGAGAGGGTACCGTTGGAGACATCTGGGAAGTGGAACGGAGGAAACCCATCGGAGGCGCATTGAGATAGTAGGCTTCAAAATTAGGCTTCCTAAACTATGGGCCAAATGTGACAGGACGTTTTCGGAGAAATATGCTAGGTGGATATCCCAGTACTGAAAGCTATTAGAGGGATACCGAATCCACCCAGATCCTTCTGAGATCAGCTGTAGGTTAGTTGGTCCTAGTAATAGGACCCCTCTACGGAGGCCGGCAGACCAAGGGGAAGCATGCGCAGAATGGAAGACCTAGATAAGTCAGAGACCATCAAGAGGCTGACGCGTCAGGTGCGGCCTTGCGACTGGCACTAGGTGGCCCGGCATGAACTTGATCACTTCATGACCGAAGAGACTACCCGAATGATAGTCAACCAGACTAGAGTAAAATAATAGTCTATGCGGACATCTCAGTTGAAGGCCGCTATTTGGCATAACATATAGCCCCGTCATCTCAACAGAGGAATACTACTCCGGGTCCGTGAAAGGGTGTGATAAGTTTCATGGTCAAACGGTGTTTCCACTTATAAGATTCTGGATGTTTACATATTAAAACCAGAGTGGTACTTCAGAGGCATAGTAGTTAGAAGTAGTCTGCGAACACTGAGACGCGGGATATAAATATCGAAGTGCCTCCTGAGCTTTACAGACATCATCAAGCAACAGAGAAGTGATCTTATCAATATAAAATTGTTTACCTCATACATCTTTACCTTACTTTTAATTTTGTCGCGACGAGCCTTCCTCGACAGATTCTCTGCACAAAAGATTTTGGCCTTTTTTTTTTTTTTCTTTTTTTTTTTATCATCATGTATTCATTGGTTTATGGTACAAGAACTTGCATGCAGCGCTAGCCATGTCATAAACAAAACCTTAATCTCAAAACCCACAAACAACAAAGGAACTTTCGCACCAATCAATAAAAACCTCCTAAACATGTCCGATAGCCGCCACAAAATCTCTGAGGAAATAAAACAATAAAATGCATAATCATAAGGAAAAACTTTCTCCCAGCAGAGCAAGAAAAATATAAAGGTTGGAGGCTGGATCCCTACTCAGGGAGCGAAGCCGTGGATCGGAAGAGCAGACGCGTCAGCGTCCGGGTCGTGTTGGGGGTCCCTTTCTGCCGGGGGCATTCCTGGTGGGAAACCCGTCGCTGTGATGTTTATGTACCTAGCGAGGGAGTTGAGAGCGGAGGGGTTCGACCAGAGGGGGCAGTCCCAATCTACCGAAGTGAGGCCCTGGAGGTGGTGTTCACGGGGTTCCCTACGGGACTCGCATGACAGGATGGCATGGGAGAAGTCCTCCTCGTCCTCCTCGCAAAATGGGCGGAGGGGAGAGGGGTCTTCAGTGAACCATGACGGGTGGGCAGCTAGGTAGCTTTTGCCTGAGCGCATTTGGTAGATCCTTCCCGCCATGAACCTTCCGAGCCCCATGAAAGGGTGGGGCGAAAGGGATACGTGGAAAGGGTAGGTGGGGGGCGGTGGGAACTGGTCGTTCCAGTCTTTGATTAGCGCCGATCTGATCTTTAGCTTGACCGACCTGTAGGAGGGGATATCTATCCCAACTGGAAGACAGGCAGGCGCGAGGAGGTCGGGGGAGGCCACTGGCAGAGGGCCGGAGACGGGGATGAAGGGGAGGGTTCGATGGGCAATAGCATCGATCGGGAGGTGTTTCCTTATAGGCGGGGACGGGACAGCGGTTCTCCGCGAGAGGGGAGCATAGACTGATGTCAGTCCTCGCGTGTGGTGGCAGTGGTCGTCGAGGGCTCTGAAGGGGGACGAAGTTGGGAACGTGGGGTGGAGCCTGGCAGTTGCTGGGTTGGCCTCCGGCGGGAGGCAGACCAGTCTTATGGCTGCGAGTCTCTGGCAGTGGCGTAACAAAAGGGGCATAGGGGGCAGGGCTGATTCGCAAGCCAGGATGCCGACGGGTGTCGAGGAGAAACAGTTCGTGACCCACCTCTGGACTGCCATCTAGAAGACCGACATACGGTCAAGGAGGGTAAGGCTTGGTGAGAAAAGGTCCGCGCCGTAGAGTAGGATCGGGGAGATCAAAGATGATGCCAGACGGTGGCAGAGGTAGGGAGGGAGGCCTTTGCCTGGCCTAGACAGTCTTTTTATGGTGGAGAAGGCTCCCTGGGCGAGTCCAAGTCTTCTGACGAAGTGGGACGTGGTAACCCTTGTGCCTGACGTGGAGGAGGGCTCGAACCAATAACCGAGCCAACGTATAAGTTTAGTGGGGCGGAAGACCAGGTCGTCCAGCCGGACTGGGATTTGGGGCGGGGAGACTTTCTGAGAGGGGGTATCCCAGTGCATGAGCTCGGCTTTCGGGATCGAGAAGGACACACCCAGCCTACCAGCCTTCCGCTGAAGTACTCTGGTCATGCCCTGCAGCCTTTGTATGTTCCTCCTGTAAGAGCTTGAGGCAACCGTGACCGCGAAGTCGTCCACGTAAGATAGGATGAGTCCCCTAGGGACCGAGAAGAGGAGGGTTGAGACATATACAATGAACAGAAGGGGGGAGATCGGAGAGCCTTATCGGGTTCCGATGGAGACGGGCGAAAAGATTTGAGGCGCTCCCTGGAAGACCAGGCGGCAGGAACGGCCGCAGAGGAAAGACCTTATCCACGAGACCATGTAGGGGTTGACCGCTTTGGTGGCGAGCCAGTTGCAGAGGATCGGGGCTGAGACATTGTCGAAGCCTCCTTTTATGTCTAAGAAGAGGGTCAAGACCTTGAGCTTGGGATGCATGAACAGCTGTACCTCGTGGGAGAGGGTAGCCGCCACGTCAAAGGTACTCAGACCAGGTAGGGAGCCGGTCTGGTTGGGGGAGAGGAGGCCTAGGAAACGAGCCAGGGCCGAGAGTCGGTTCGCCATCAGCCTTTCGAGGATTTTAGAGACAGTCTCCAGGAGGACGATTGATGCGGAATGATGAGGGTGTGTCGTAAGAGGGTTTGCCAGATTTGTCTAGCACTATGCCATTGGCTTTTTTCAGGGAGGGGGGGTGGTACCTGTAGCTAACCAGTGGGCCCAGGAGGGATGTGAGGATTGTCGGGTTTATCAAGTGGACCTTTTTCCAGACCGCGTAAGGTGTCTGGTCGGGCCCAGGGGCAGAGGATGAAGAGGACTTCCGAAGCGCCGCTGATATTTCTTCCGCTGACAGCTCCGGGACGTCTTTGAATTCTCATAGGATGCGAGGGGGGGGGGAGGACCATTTCTCGGGGAAGAAGTCCTCTAGGAGGGCTTGGTTGATCTCGTTGGGGGTCTCCGCCCCCGGGATCTGCGGGAATCTGTCGGGAGGTTTTCCGAACGCGAACCTCTTCGCCGTCCAGAGGGACTGGGGGTTAGCTGTTTGGAGGAAGTTCTTCCAGTAGTCGTTCTTGGCCTTTTTGATAGCCTTGAAGTACAGGAGACGTGCCTTCCTGCATGGCTCTTTGGATGACGGGAGGGGGTCTCTTCGGGCCGCCTGAACTGAGGAGTGGAAAGCTGATCTTTGTGCTGTTAGGTTGGCGGTCCACCAGGGTTTCGACCTATGGGAGGGTCTCTTGTCGGGGGTGTGACCACTGAGGTGGGACCTTATCCTGTCCAGGGCTGTATCAAACCAAATTGACAGCGTCCTAGGCGTGGGGAGCGGGGGAGGGGGGTGAAATGTCATCTTTTTTAGTCCTTCCTCGAAGGCGGGCCAGGCGGTCTTCGTGCATGATGGAGAGGGGGGAGTGGGGCGAGCCAAGGACTCGGAGAGTGTGATGAGAATCGGGACATGGTCTGAGCCCGTTGGAGGCAGCGGTGTGCCTCAGGAACGGAAATTAGGCGAGAGGGAGGCATTGGCGAATGCCAGGTCTATCACCGAGGGACGGAGATTTGAATCAAAGGGGAAGTAGGTGAGGGTACTGAGTATGTTTAGGAGGCAGAAGCCTTCACCGGCAGCTTTTTCAAAGAACGGGGAGGATGTCCCAAGGTCTTGGATTGCGAAGACACGACCCGGGTCAGCTGAGGGGTGGTGGATGTTGAAGTCGCCTACGACCAGCGTGGGGGAGGACGTGGAGGGGAACGTGGTACCAGGCGAGATGATCCTTTTGAAGGGGGAGCCGTCCCAGGTGCTGTAGAGGTTTACCACGCGGAACTTGGTTGTAAAGGAATCAAAAAATCCAACTGAGGAAAAGAAATCCATCGCCATCCAGTCTCTTGCTTCAGAGAAAACGGGAAGCACTGAGAACTGTTGCGTGGCGGGAAGGTAGAGGTAGCAAGCCACTTTGGGCTTGCCGCTGTTAGGGCAGGGGGGCAAAAAAGACTTAAAGTTTGCAAACGCAGGGGCCTTGCCCCTATACATCGGGGGGTCTTGAAGAGCGACAAGTGTGGGGGGGGAATCCAACAATGAAAAGGAATTAAACAAGGAAAGAAACACATCCCAGCTTCCCAAGCAGTTGTATTGTAGAATGGATATGGAGTTAACGGAGCCCGTCGCCAGCACGGAACTCACCGGGGAGGTGTGACCAACCATTACCCGCCTTCCGGCGTCTCAGGTTGTGGGATAGGAGTGGGAGTCGCCTGCCATGCCGGGTTGGGCAGGGCGCCTCCTTGAGGTGTCGAAACGTTTGTGGGTGGACGTGTCGGGGGGCATCACCCCACCTAGGACAGGGTGTTTCCCAGTTGAGGGACCCTCGCCGGAGTCGTTGGACGTGTCCATTCCTTCCTCATCCTGCGGTAGAGGGGGTTCCCTACGGAGAGCAGGGGGGGCGGGTCTAGATGGGCAGTCTCGTGCGAAGGCCAGGTGAGGGCCTTTGCAGACGGCGCAGAGTGGGGGAGAGCTCGGGCAGCAGTTGGCCACTGCTCTGAGGTTACCGCCCTTCGGGCAGGTAGGGTTCTGGTATCTGTGTGCCTGTTTTCTGTGGGAGAGGGCGCAGATGGGGCAGACCGGATGGTCCACCTTGCATCTAGCTGAGTGGTGTCCGTATTCATGACAGTTACGGCACTGAGTGAGGCCATTAGCCGAGTATGCCCGCTCGATCTTGCATCGAAAGGAGAAAAGGTAAGAGTTGCCCAACATTCTGGCCTCATTTTCCGGGGCCACCGCGACCACCACCGAGGTTGCCTTTTTCTGGACTCGGGAACTGCGGTCGGGGTTGAGGTATTGGGCAGAGAGGATCTGGACGTTCTTGACGTTAAGTATGGTGTTTGACAGAGATTGGAACAGGTCGCCGTCGTTCACAGGGAGGTATGCAACAGGAAGGGAGTGCACAGCAAGTTGCACCTCGTTAGGTGCTGGTCGGAAAGGGAGCCAGGGCGAGTCTCCGATAGGGAAGGATTGGTTTAGTTTTGCAGAAAGTGCTTCGTAGTAGGGGGCGTAGGAGGTTGAGGGGACAAAGGTTGAGAGAGCGAGGAGAGTCAGCGCTCCTCTGTCATTTACCCAGGCAGAGATGGAGAGGGGGAGATTGCAGCCGTCCTCTCTTAAGACTAAGGCGGCGGAGTCTGGGAAGGAGGCAGCAATAAGTTCGGCCTAGTGGTGTGGGAAGGGGGACGAGCGAGGGGCAAAGAAACGTCTCTTGGCTGCCGGAAGGCTCTTTGGCCCCTTGACCGGGGCGGGTTCGGCCATACCAGACGCAACCTGGGCAGCAGTCGGGGTGTTCTTGCCTTTGCTCAACTTGCCCTTCCTCTTTTGTCCAGAAGAAGCGGCCTGAGTGTAGGAGGAGGGGCCGGGTTGGGCCATCGATCTTGGGGCTGGGTGGAACTCCGAGACAGGAGGGTATTTTCCATCCCGGAAGGCCTGAGCCTCCCAGGAGCGCGGGAACTTGGCCATGTAGGCAGCGGGGTTGCCATACCACTTCTGGTGTTTGGTACTGTAGGAGGGGAAGTCTGCGTCGCCCCCACCCTCGTAGAGTGGGGTGAGCTCGTTGGCAAGGGTGGATTCGGAGTCGGCCGGCGCCTTCTCCTTACCTTTTTTAGATGGTGCTACCCGCGCCGCCCTTGTTGCGGCTTGCATGGGTTCGTTCTGTTGGGGTGGGGGTTGTTGGTGGCATGTTGGTTGAGGTAGGGGGGTGGTCAGACGAGACACTAGGTCCCTGACGGAGAGCTGAAGGGCGGATAGTGAGGCTGCCGTAGCGCTCTCAGAAGAGGTTGGTGGGGGGGGCACAGGGGGTCTGTTCTTCCGTGCGTGAAGGTCGTCGATCTGGCCGGACAGCCCTGCGACTTCCATTGCTAGTTCGTCTATCTGAGTGGAGAGTGCCCTGGACGCTAGGACCGAGGTCCACAGAAGCGGGAGGATAACGGCTTCGCCTGATGACAAATCGTCTAGCTCTCCTGAGCTGATTGGGGGGAAAAGCTGGGGGGATACACCCGCATCCGTCGCGGCATTCTCGAGCCGTGCGAGCAGAAGGGGAACATGGGGACGGATTCCTGACCCCGAGGAGTGTTCTGAGGGGGGGAGGGGGTCCGAGGACGAGGTCATCTCTGACTAGGCAGTGAGGCCCCGGCCAAAAGGCTTCTGGGAGTAGTACGATCGTGTGAGCACACCGGATGCAGATGGTGTTGAAAGGCGAGGAGGAAATGTAGGGGGGGGAAAATAGCGGAAGCGGAGCGTGCAAAAGATTTTGGCCTACGTCCCTCGATTATATACTTCAGTTTGGCGTCCGCCTAACCAGGACATCCTTCCACGATCTTAATGTTTAGCTCTTAGCTATTTGGTACAAATAGTCTTTGCTTATAATATAGTAGATTCTCAGTTCAGATCCAATTCTTGGGGAAATCTTTTCCTTGGTCTTGTCGCTTAATGAGTTCTTCTCTCAGTTGCCTCTGAGCTACATCGGCCTCGATAGATACTGGTATCTCACTTAAGAATCTAGGATTGAACAGCTTGATACCTTCTCGCAGGATAATGGCGTTTGAAATTAGAACTTTCTCTGGTACTTCTGAAATATCGTACCAGTGTTCATTTTCTTTAGCCAACGCTCGCAGGTAACTGATGCTAGGTTCTGATTCTTTTACGATCAAGGATCTTGTCGCTATATCTGTGCTTCCAAATCCCACAGTTCCACATTTTTTATCCTCCCAAACATCTACTTCTGTTAAGTGTCAAGTATTGATTTTTTCTACCACCAGCTGAGCTATGCAAACGCATATTCTTATCTGGAAGTCCATGTCCTTATAGTTAAAAAGTACAACCTTGAGTTCACCGGTATTATCTGCATTGATTACTCCATCTCCGGTAGAGATTACACTTTGAACTGCTAACCCACTTCATGCAGCAACTCTTTCATAAGTTCCTCCGGCAAGTCCTACTGCTATCCAGAGTCTTATTAATACTAGTCCATTTTTTGTGACACTCTCATCCTGTATGGTGTACAGGTCATGCCCTGCTTCTATTCTTGCGCCCTTCGTTGGCATGTATGCCTTTTTGCTCAATCTCTTAACCCTGATTACAGGTTCCTTTCCTACTCTTCCAGGTTCCAAATCCAGATCCTTTTCACTATCCCAGTCTTGTCATTCATCGCCTACCCTCGCTACTAGTGGTACCAAGAAACTTTCTGCTTTAAATGTTTTCTTCTCACGATTGCTAGCTTACCCCTATGGATGCTACTCTAGCCGTCTGCTTAATGTGTCAGACATTCCGCCCTTCATGCCAGGTCTGTATACAATACGAAAATGATATTCCACTAACTTCTGAGCCCATCGAATTTGAAGGCCACTCTAGACATTCGAGGTCATGAAGTGTTGCAAGTTCTTATGGTTTGTAAATATTGTAAGCGGGTTTTCAGTTCCGATCAAGTACTGTCTCTATTTTTTAAATGCTACGAGGATTGCGACAAGTTGTTTATCATCAATTTCATAATTGCGCTCCCCTGAGCTTAACCTTCGTGAATGGAATGCTACTGCATGTAATTTTTTCTCAAAGTATTGAGAAATGATACAACCGAGTGCAAAATCGCTAGCGTCAGTTTCTTCTACTATTTCTCTTCCTGAAAAAAAGTGATGTAGTATAGGTGCAGTGGTTAATTGGTACCTTAGTTCTTCAAAAGGCGTATCCAGCTCAATTCCCCTTTTCAAATTCTATGGATTTTCTTGTACTATCTTGGTTATGGGTTTGCAAGTAGCCGAGCAGGTTTTCATAAACCATCCATAGAAGTTTGCGAATCCAATAAAGACATACACATCTCTAATCGACTCAGGTGCTTTCCCTACCATTATGGATTCCAGCCGGCAGGTACTTGCAGGCACCCGGTTGACTGACTAACATAGGGCGGGAACTCTACCTCCTTGTGATGGATACTCGATTTGTTTAGCGATACCGCTAATTGAAAGTATGATAGAATTTGTAACACTCTTTTGACAGCTTCGATTTGTTCCTTTTCGTCCCTTGAATAAATGAGAATATCATCAAGAAAATACACAACTCCAAGGTCTTAGTATTCTTTGAGTACTTGGTTCATTATATCTTGAAAGGCTGCTGGGGCATTAACTAATCTGAACAGCGTGACCTTATATTCGTAGTATCTATATCTTGTGTGGAACGCCATCTTCCATTCATCTCCTTCCTTAATCCTAATCAAGTGGTAACTGTCTTGAAGGGCCAACTTGATGAAGATGTTTGCGCTGGCTACTCGGTGTCAGAGTTTGGACATTAGTGGAAGCGGATGTTTGTTGAGCATAGTAATATTATTTAGATTTTGGTAATCAACAACTAGGAGTAATCTATTATCTGGTTTGGACAGGAATAATATGGGTGCTCCTGCTAGTGATTGACTCTGAGTGATCTTTCCTTGTTTGATGATGGTTTCCAAGTATTCCCACAAAAGCTTAAGCTGTTTTTTGGATAGTAGATATATCGGCTCTCAGGGGGGAGTTGACCCTGGAATCAAGTTGATCTCATGATCGAAAGTCCATCTTGGAGCTAATTTCTCTGCCGTCTGTGCTTCAAACAAATATTTGTAATAACAGTATTCCTTTGATAATGATGCGAGTTCCAATATATTCTCGATGGCTCCAATTCACCCGATCCAACATGCTGTAGGATTCAAAGTGACTGATTAGTCATGTTGAAACATATCCGGTATTCCTTCGTCTGCTTCCCTACTGTTTTCCCAACATTTTGCGGAGAAGACACCATTTTCTACATCTTCCATGTGAGACACTGGGTGTTCACTATGCCACTAACGAAATAGAGTTATCGTTCCATACTAACCTGCTTTAGTCACATCACGTGATAGAACATAGATTTTCTGGTTGTTTCCAATTTCCAGCTTTATAGGTAGAGTATAAGACTTCCCTTCTGAGGCGGCTGGAGTTCCATCAAAGCCTAAGATATCAACTGCATTGTTGCATTCGACTATAGGAATCCTAAGGCCTTTAACTAGGTCCTTATTGATAAGGAACATATTGGATCCAGAGTTGCAGAAGACTTTAACTATATAGCACTTATCATGTATATGGAAGTAAGCCATTCCCTCCAGACAGTGGTATCATTTTGGTTTTAGAGCATCTAATTCCACGTGCTTAGCATGCAGAAAACTTTCTTGGTTCTTTTGTTTAGGCATTATTGGTATTTTCATATAGGTATCAACATGTTTATTACTACACCCACGTAGTTTCAACTATTGAAGTCTCCACGGATAAACTAGTAACCATTTAGCTTTAACAATCTGGGTCTACATACTAAGTGGCATTTCAGTGATACGAAATTTCATACAACGTGGTTTCATGCTGGATGCCTTCTCGCGACAAGCCAAACCTATGCTCATAGGAGACTTTTGGGCAGTCATAAGCTATTTTACTCCCCTGTTGTAGGGTTTCGACTTTCACTGATCCTTTACCTAAGAGTTTCATTTATTCGTCCTGCTACTTCTGAGGGGCCTTGTATACCAAACTGGTACATCTCTACCCCACATACTGGCCACGAGGTAAGATAGTACATCTATATAATACGACCCAGCCTCATGTGGTAAGTTGAATGGTCCGTATCAGTTGTCCTTTTGTCGTTCATTGTTATCAGGTTGATCTTGCATTCCTGTGTCCTGACTTCTGCCGTATAGTAACTTCCTTACACATGGGTCGCAGGTGGCCACCAGTTGACTCAAGGAACTTCGTACTCTTGACTCCCGGGCCATGTGGGCTTGTTGACTATATTCTCTTTCAATCAAGACATTCCATATATTGTTTCTTGTATTTGAGCTCAGAAGTCCCATGTGGGCTCTGTTCACTTGAAGCCTACGTTTTTTGATCCTGAAATGAGGGACTTGCTTGACCCCACTTTGATCATTTTGCCTTTCGTCTCTGGTAGTTGCATACAGACTACCCGATCCCAATTGTGGTCGGTACCGGATACACTTTAGTCAAAGAAGAAACCCGTTTCAATGTCCATTCTATGTAGGTATGGAATACTGAAGGGCCATCGCCTTTAGTATGCGTGAACTCATGTAGGTCAGTCCTTCGCCATCTACCAGTTCCCAGATCCTCTTCTTTCGGGCTGGTTGCTGTATGGTAGCAACTCTGGACAGTAGTTCAGGCTTTACAATTACCGCCTGTGCAAGACAAATTCCCATTTTTATCAGTCTTCAACTAATTCTGGCTGCCGATATATGGACATCTGTCTAACATAATTGGTAGGTGTGGCTTTTGATTCCACAGCCTGCTTTATCTCTGACTTGCCTCCCCATGTCTTTCATACTCTGTAGGATACCGGTTTGATACGGGCCGAAGTTCTTATGGACTGTCTTGGCATACCTCCTAACTTTATTTTAGGCTATTGTGGCTCATCTTCTCGTTTCCATTTTCATGGTGAGGCTCCACCTTCCTTGACATAAGGTTTGTTGGTCCTTCATCCTTTTGGTTTAGAGTCCTGCCGGTCTTCCCTTTTGACCTCTTGGACTACCTTTGGCTTGGACAGCTTGACTCTTCCAAGCCTTTCTCTTGTGGGAAGTACCTCTTGCAATCTACCACATAGCGTGAGCGCTTCTTCTCATTCTTGATCCGTTGTGTATCATGGGCCCAACAACCTGTGCACAATTTGTTTGGAAAGTTTGTTTTCGACTTCCTCCCGGCCGGATTTTCTGGTCCTGTTTCGTTTATTCATGACTGTGATGTAATATTCAATACTGCCCTCATACTCGACCAGCTTGATAGCTCGAAACACTAGGCTTTCAGCTTCCACCTAGCCCAATCGCTAGATCATATCATGTTTAAAATGAGTCCACATAGCCAATTCTGGCTACTGGATTTCTCCTTAAAGTCTGTCAATAGACTTCCAATACCAAATAGTGTAAGGAAGTAATATGTCTCTCTTAGTATGGTTCAGTACGTATGTAACTCATTCCCACGTATTGTCTTAGATCCGTGGGTTTCTTTTACAATGGTCAGTCCCTTGTATAATCTAGCCATATATGTCTTTCATAGATTGGTCCTAAAAGATTGGGGGTCGCAGTGATAGTCGCTCTACATTAAGCGCCATGATATTGGGAAATGTCTTTACCACACCAGACTATTCTAGTGTTTATCCTCGCCTGCTATGACTTGGACTTCTTCTCTGTCTACTTCTCTCATCATCATTGTCATCATCATCGCTAGGATCTCTTTGGTCACCTCCTTGGATACCTGAGGAGGATGCATCAGTGGCTTCTTGGCCTTTTTCCTTTTCCATTCGTGTGGGTGCAGCATAGTATTTTGCAGCATCTGCCTCTTCCACTGCGGGTAAGGGTACTGGGCCGGCCACTTCTTGACTTGGTGCATTGGCTAGCATCCTATTTACCGCTGCCATAATTACCTTGAGGGCCTTATTTGTCTCCTCGTTTTGCCACCATTGTTGGTTTTAGAAATTGTGGATTTCCGCCTAGCTGGTTGTCTAGTCTACCCATAATTGCTCTAGGGTACGGTTGACCTCTCTTTAACATGTGATGCTTTCTGAGCTACATTCTAAAAGTTCCGTCCTGAGGCTGGTAACTATCTATTCAAGAATCTAATCGTGGGCTAATACCTTTTGGCTTTGTAGCCTGAGAGTTCCATGGCGTTACGATTCCTGACCGGTATCAGTTCTCAGTAACGGGTACACGATACTTCTCTTATCTTGTCGCTCGACGATAGTTCTTAGACCTGGGTCTACAATAAGGTGGGAGAGACTCTGGTAACTCTATTCCACATCGCCTATCATACTCTTTCTTCAACTCAACTTTTATAGTAGAGTCTACGTGACGTAGGTAGATATTTGTAAAGAGTGTAAAGGTTTTATATTGGTAAAAGCATAAAGTAATAAGTAAGGAAATAACTTAGAACAAAGCGTGAACAGCCTATCTACTTGGCCTTTTTTTATTTTATTTTTATTATTTTTATTTTTAATTTTTATCTACAATTTTATTCTGTGTTTAAGTTACACCGTCTGTATGCAGCGCTAGCTATGACGGACGCAAGAAACCTCCATCCCTACTCCAGCCCGAAACAGCCAGAAGAAAAACCGTCAACGAACCCGAACAGAAGGCACACTGGCAGACAGGACCAAAACCCCCGGAACATGATACCCACCACCCGAACCCCCCGCAGTCGAAAAAGGTCCCCCGCCCCGCATCTTGTAGTATACACAAACGGCAAAGATTGTGAAAAGAAAGCCACCCTAGCCCATCAGAACAAGCGAAACCCCATTTCCCGACAGTGCTCTAAACCCATAGCAAGAGCCACCCCAAACGATCATAACCCGGCCGATCAGTGCCACCTACGACAATAAACATCTATAGCTAAGGGCAAGCTCGACAAAGTGGGAGGGAAACCGAACGGAGAAAAGCCCAAGCCGAGGAAAGAAGAACCTGTGGCAGGGCGTGGCGACCAGTGCCATCCAGACCGGGAAGCCCGGTGGAGACGCACGAAGGGCATCCAGGTAAGGCAGTGCAGCAGTAGGGTGCAAGCCGAGCAAGGGTGCAGCAGTAGGGTACAAGCCGATCTAACCATCAGGGCAGGACAGAAACTGAACGCGACCGTGGCAACTCTCGGTAATCGTGTTCGTGTCTGACTAGGCGGTCCCCAGGGGCGAAAGGCAAGTGATTTTACCCCGTCTCTCATGGAGTCCCTTGTTCTACGAGAGATAGAGTCACTNAGGGTGCAGCAGTAGGGTACAAGCCGATCTAACCATCAGGGCAGGACAGAAACTGAACGCGACCGTGGCAACTCTCGGTAATCGTGTTCGTGTCTGACTAGGCGGTCCCCAGGGGCGAAAGGCAAGTGATTTTACCCCGTCTCTCATGGAGTCCCTTGTTCTACGAGAGATAGAGTCACTTAGTGGATGGGATACCACCGCTGAAGCCAACCGTGGGGACGAGTGAGATCGACCCGAGGGCCTGTTGGAGAGTTCTCGCTTACCGCAACCCGTGTTCCCAGCCGTCTGAAGCATGGGAAGCGAACAGCCGCCTATAGTGGGGAGGGGCCTCGCTAAGCGAGGAAGGAGGCGGGGATGGGCAGCGTGAGAGGCATACCGGAACCCAGAGGGAGGAAAGCCACGACACGTAAAAAGCTGAAGAGGACTGTGGGGGGATGCGGCGCTAGCTATGGCATAAACAATCCCCATTTCTCCTCCCGCCCGGCCCGACCGTATCTCCAAGACCCTCTGGTATGGGCCTAACCGCACATCTCGCCCCAAAGAAAAACCCGTCACCACCTCGCAAGCGAACTCAGAGAATAGGAGAAGCCTAACTAAGAAGAGAGCAGGAAAACATAGGAAGGTAACCGCGCGGACCATCTCAAAAACAAACATAGGAAAGATCGCACCAGGGTGAGCCCCACAAACAACCAAGCCAGATATACGAGCTGGCAGCAGAAAACCGTAGAAGTTATCCCGGAACGCGACGCAACCGAGAAAGGGAGCCGCCTGTGGGCGACGGCGAGAAAGGATGGAGCAGTAGGGTGCTAGCCGAGGGAGGGTGTAGCAGTAGGGTGCAAGCCAATCCAACCGCCGGAACGGGCCAGAAACCGAACGCCACCGTGTTGACTATCGGTAATCGTGTTCGTATCTTGCTAGACGGTCTCCAACAAGAGTAGTCCCAACTTAAACAGTAAGACTAGGAGGGTATGGCCAAATCTCCAAGCGAGACAGACCCAGAAGTTACTAGCCGAGGCGTTCCCCCGCGGTGTGCGTGCACATAGAGAGACAGGCATCCACCACAGCCAACGCCAAACCGAAATGAAGGAGAGAGGTCCCCAAGGAAGGAGAGGAGCGAGGTCGTCCATCAGGCCTACGGAGTAGCCCGCGCGTACTGCAGAAACCGTGTTCCTAGACGTCTGAAGCATGGGAAGCGAGCGGTCGCCGACCGTGAGGAGGGGCCTCGCTAAGCGAGGAAAGGGGCGAGAACGGGCGGCAGAAAAGCCGTACCGGAACCTAGAGGGAGGAAAGCCACGCCGCGTAAAAAAGCAAGCGATGGCAATGGGAAAAGGGGGAGGTGGCCGTCACTCCTAGGCCGAAGCCATCGTGGGAGGAGAGGAGGGGTGGATGGTTTGTAAGTACCTACCGTTGAGGGTTGATTTCAATCGCCGGGTGTGGGGAGGAGACTGAGGATGGCCTATCTACTTGGCCTTTTTTTTTCTTTTTTTTTCTTTTTTTTTTTTATCATCATGTATTCGTTGTTATTTAGGGTACAAGAACTTGCATGCAGGGCTCGCTATGGCATAAACAACCCGCTTCCTCCTTCTGCCCGGCCCGACGGTATCTCCAAGACCCTCTGGTGTGGGCCTAACCGCACATCTCGCCCCTAAGAAAAACCCGTCCCTACCTTACAAGCGAACTCAGAGAATAGGAGAACCCTAACTAAGAAGAAACCAGGAAAACATAAGAAGGTAACCGCCTGGGACATCTCAAAAAAAAAGCAACGGAAAAATCACAGCAGGGTGAGCCCCACAACAACCAAGCCAGAGATATGCGCTGGCAGCAGAAAACCATAGAGGTTATCCCTGAACGCGGCGTAACCGAGAAAGGGAGCCGCCTGTGGGCTGCGGCGGGAGAGGGTGGAGCAGTAGGGTGCTAGCCGAGGGAGGGTGTAGAAGTAGGGTGCAAGCTGATCCAACCGCCAGAGCGGGCCAGAAACCGAACGCGACCATGTCAACTATCGGTAATCGTGTTCGTGTATTGCTACGCGGTCTCCAACAAGAGTAGTCCCAACTTGAACCATAAGACTAGGAGGATATGGCCAAATCTCCAAGCGAGACAGGCCCCGAAGTTACTAGCCGAGGGGTTCCCCCACGGTGCTTGTGCACACAGGGAGACAGGCATCAACCTCAGCCAATGCCAAATGGAAACGAAGAAGAGAGGTCCCCAAGGAAGGAGAGGAGCGAGGTCGACCAGCAGACCTAAAGAGTAGTCCTCGCGTACTGCAGAAACTGTGTTCCCAGCCGTCTGAAGCATGGGAAGCGAGCGGTCGCCGACCGTGAGGAGGGGCCTCGCTAACCGACGAAAGGGGTGAGAACGGGCAGCCGAAAGGCAGTACCGGAACCCAGAGGGAGGGAAGCCTCGACGCGTAAAAGGGCAGAAGAGGGCAGTGAGGAGAGGAGGGAGATGGCCATCACTCCTAGGCCAAAGCCATCGTGGGAGGAGAGGGGGGGTGGAGGGTTCATGAGTACCTAGCGTTGAGGGTTGATTTCAATCGCCGGGTGTGTAGAGGAGACGGAGGATGGCCTATCTACGCAGCCTTTTTTTTTTTTCTTTTTTTTATCTGCAATTTTATTCTGTGTTTAAGGTACACCGTCTGTATGTAGCGCTAGCTATGACCGAGGTAAGAAACCTCCACCCCTACTCCAGCCCGAAACAGCCATAAGAAAAACCGTCGCGAAGTCGATCAACATCAGAGACCAGGTGCCCAGCCCGCGGGCCCCACGACTTGAACGCGGAAGGGTCTGGCCTAGAGTCGCCAACTCCAACACCCCGCGCAGTTGAAAAAACTCCCCCGCCCCGCAACTTGTAGTATACACGAACGGTAAAGACTGTAAAAGAAAGCCACCCAAGCCCATCACAACTAAAGAAACCCCAGTACCCGACAGTGGCCTAAAAAGGACCCGTGGCATTGCTGGGAGAATCGGTGCCATCCAGGCCGGGGAAGCCCGGTGGAGACGCCCGGGAGCATCGCGGTAAGGAAGTGTAGCAGTACGGTGCAAGCCGAGCGAGGGTGCAGCAGTAGGGTGCAAGCCGATCCAGCCATCGGGGCAGGGCGGAAACCGCACGCGACCGTGTCAACTCTCGGTAATCGTGTTTGTGTCTGACTAGGCGGTCCCCAGTAGTAGAAGGCAAGCGTTTTACCGCGTCTCTCATGTAGTCTCTTGTTCTACAAGAGATAGCGTCACTTAGTGGATGGGATACCACCGCTTAAGCCAACCGTAGGGATGAGCGAGATCGACCCGTGGGCCTGTTGAAGAGTTCTCGCATCCCGCAAAACCATATTCCCAGCCGTCTGCAGCATGGGGAGCGGACGGTCGCCGACCGGGTGGAGGGGCCTCGCTAAGCGAGGAGAGAGGCGAGAACAGGCAGCAGAAAGGCAGTACCGGAACCCAGAGGAAGAAGAGTCTCGACGCGTAAAAAAGCAGAAGAGGGCAGTGAGGAGAGGAGGGAGATGGCCATCACACCTAGGCCGAAGCCATCGTGGGAGGAGAGGGGGGGTGGACAGATGGTTCGTGAAGATCAAGCCCGGAGGGTTGATTTCAATCGCCGGGTGTGTAGAGGAGACGGAGGATGGCCTATCTACTTGGCCTCTTTTTTCTTTTTTCTCTTTTTTTTATCTGCATGTATTCTTTGTTTACGGTACAAGAACATGCATGCAGCGCTAGCTATGGCATAAAGAAAAACCTTAATCTCAAAAACTCGCCATCACCAAAGAAATAACCGCACCAAAAACTATAAAAACCTCCTAACTGTGTCCGATAGCCGACACAAAATCCCTACAGAAATAAAACAATAAAGAGCATAATCATGACGAAAGGTAATTCCCTAGCGAACCTAGAGGAAGAAAAAAGAAAAGTAAAGCAAGTCCCTATCGGGGAGCGAAGCCATGAATCAGTAGCGCGGACGCCTCTGCGTCCGGGGTGTGTTCGGTGTCCCATCCCGCTGGGGGCATACCGGGGGGAAAACCAGTCGCTATGACGTTAATGTATCTGGCGAGGGAGATGAGGGCGGCAGGCGTAGACCAGAGTGGGCTGTCCCCATCTAACGAAGTGAGCCCCTGGAGGTGGCGCTCACGAGGTACTCTGCGGGACTCGCAGGTCAGGATGGCGTGGTTGAAGTCCTCCTCGTCTTCCTCGCAAAGCGGGCAGAGGGGAGAGGGGTCTTCTGTGAACCACGATGGGTGGGCGGCGAGGTAGCTTTTGCCTGAGCGCATTTGGTGGATTCTCCCTGCTATGAACCTGCCGAGCCCCATGAAAGGGTGGGGCGATAGGGACACAGGGTAGGGGTAGGTTGGGGGCAGTGGGAACTCGTCATTCTATTCCTTGACTAACGCTGATCTAATTCGCATTTTGATCGCAATGTAAGAGGGGGTACCCTCCCTGATGGGAAGACAGGCAGCCGGCGGGAGGTCGGGGGAGGCCACTGGTAACGGACCAGAGGCGGGGATGAACAAGAGGGTTCGGTGAGCGATTGCATCGATCGGGAGGTGTTTTCTTATGGGTGGGGAGGGGACTGCGGACCTCCACGACAGGGGGGCATAGATCGACGTGAGGCCTCGCGTGTGGTGACGGTGATCGTCGAGAGCCCTGAAGGGGGACGAAGTTGGGAACGTCGGGTGGAGCCTGGCAGTTGCCGGGTTGGCCTCCGGGGGGAGGCAGACTAGCCGTATAGCTGCAAGTCTCTGACGGTGTCGAATCAGTAGGGGCATGGGAGGCAGGGCCGACTCCCAAGCAAGCGCGCCGACCCGGGTTGAGGAGAAGCAGTTCGTGACCCATCTCTGGACTGATCTCCAGAAGACGGACATGCGGTCGAGGAGGGTGAGACTCGGGGTGAAGAGGTCCGCGCCGTAGAGGAGGATTGCGGAGATTAAGGAAGATGCCAGACGGTGGCAGAGGAAGGGAGGGAGGCCTTTACTGGGCCTTGATAGCCTTTTGATTGTTGCGAAGGCACCTTGAGTCAGGCCGAGCCTTCTAACGAAGTGGGCCGCCATGCCTCTTGTGCCCAAAGTTGAGGATGGTTCGAACCAGTAACCTAGCCAGCGTACCAGTTCGGAGGGGCGGAAAACCAGGTCATCTAAGAGGACCGGGATTGGAGGTGGGGGGACTTTCTGTGAGGGTGTCTCCCAGTGCATCAGTTCCGTTTTCGGGATCGAGAAAGACACGCCAAGCTTGCCGGCCTTCCTTTGCAGGATCTTGGTGATACCCTGCAATCTCTGGATGTTCCTTCGGTAGGAGCCCGAGGCAACCGTGACCGCGAAGTGGTCGACGTAGGAGAGGATGAGTCCCCTGGGGACGGGGAAGTGTAGGGTGGATACGTATATCACAAAGAGCAGGGGGGAGATCGGGGACCCCTGGGGGGTTCCGACCGAGACCTGGGAGAATACCCGAGGCGCGCCCTGAAAAACCAGGTGGCAGGTGCGGCCGTGGAGGAAAGACCTTATCTACGAGACCATGTATGGGTTGACCGCCTTAGTGGCAAGTCTGTTGCAGAGTGTCGGGGCCGAGACTTTGTCGAAGCCCCCCTTGATGTCCAGGAAGAGGGTCGAGACCTTGAGCTTGGGGCGCATAAATAGCTGGACCTCGTGGGATAGCGTGGCCGCTGCGTCAAAGGTACGCAGACCAGGCAGGGAGCCAGTCTTGTTGGGGGAGAGGAGTCCCAGGAACCGAGCCAGGGCCGAGAGTCTGTTTGCCATCACCCTTTCCAGAATCTTCGAGACTGTTTCTAGGAGGACGATGATACGAAAGGATGCAGGGGTATCGTACCAGGGTTTGCCAGGTTTGTCCAGCACTATACCGTTTGCCCTCTTCAGGGACGGAGGGTGGTGCCCGTACCGGACGAGAGGGCTCAGAAGGGAGGTGAGGAGCCTATCTACTTGGCCTTTTTCCTTTTTTTTCTTTTTTTTTTTTTTTTTTTTTTTTTTTTTTTTTTTTTTTTTTTTTTTTTTT
>JACCEG010000012.1:877070-894910 GCA_014065205.1 Tuber brumale
TGTTGGACTTGAGACCTTCAGGTAATTCCGAAACAGACAAAGCGTATAAAAGCGCTGATGTCAAAGGAAAAAGAAAGGAAAGGGAAATGGTTCGAAAGACGCCGGCCAATACCAAGGAATGTACCTACTGGAAAAAGCACTACCCCACTGCGCGGTCAGAGGGACATACTTGGAATGAGTGTAACAAACTCAAGGCCGACAACCGAAAGAAGAAGGAAAAGAAAGCGGTTAGTTCAGCCAAGATCGGAAAGGAAGAGATATACGAACCGGTCAGTACATCCTCTTCTCTCCTCTCTACACCAAGAAATCCTTATCCACTCAACTGGGTAATCGATACCGGTGCAAGCTCATACATGACAAACAACCTAGACCTTCTTATAAACTATGTACCTAGTACTGGTACCGTTAAGTTGGGAGATGACTCTATAATAGAGTCATGTGGTTCAGGAATGGTTAGACTCATGGCCAAAACCTCAAAAGGTCATGTAGTTCCGATAGTCCTGCAACGAGTTCTCTGGGTTTCCAAGTTGGGTAAAAGCAACTTGATGTCATGGCACGCTGTGGTTTCGATGGGAAAGGGTTTTTCTTTAAGTAGCAAAGGGAAGGACATGTTCATCTTAGGGAAAAATAAAGACGAAGTAATCAGAGGAAAACTAGATGGTCAAGATTATGTTGTGCAAGAAGAAAAGGATATAGCGAACAAGATGACTTACCAACAATGGTATGAAGCACTTGGATACCCTTCACCTCCTTACCTCCAAAACAACAACTACAGCGATGACCCGTTAATCCCCAAAGTTCCTAAAGACTGGCGTTGTGAAACTTGAATCACGTCAAAGTTAACAAAGCACAAACCTGAATCGATACAAAGCCGGTGTGAAAGCCCCTATGATCTAATCCATTCAGATCTAGGAGGAAAGTTTTCATCCCCATCCTTTGGCAACTCCTGGTACTATGTCACATTTATAGATGAATGTACATGATGCACTTGGGTTTACCTCGTCAAGGCTAAATCTGATACCGTAAAAGTGTTCATACAGTTCATCGAAGAAAGACAAAGCCTGGACAGTGCTATTATTAAACGATTCCGAAGTGATTATGGAGGAGAATATGTCAATAATGAAATGCTAATATTGTTACAAAAGCATGGAATCATACATGACAAAACTCCCCCTTATTCTCACGAATCTAATGGTGTTGCCAAACGGTAAAATAGAACGATAATCACATCAACACGTTCTATGCTTACAGGATTACCGCTGCGACTATGGGCTGAAGCAATTACAACCGCCGTATACCTAAGGAACAGACTCCCTAACCGATCCATAGGAAACTCAACGCCCTATGAATCTCTCTACAACAAAAAGCCCTTGATAAACTACCTTCGCTCCTACTGGACCAAATTCTTTGTCCATATACTAGAGGAGACACGCAAACCTGGAACTAAGCTCCAACCTCGGGCAATTGAAGGATACCTTGTCAGATATACTTCCTCCAACAAATTATACTGGATATACATCCCCTCACAGCACAAGATTTCTGAAACGCGACAGATACATTGGACGAACAAAACAATACAACCATCAACTTCAACAGAATCATTGCCGGAACCAGAAGACTATGCGAATGTCTTTCTACCCCCTCTCCTTACTCCATATGAGAAACAGATACCTCTCTCTACCCCATATGAGCCACCGGAATCAGATACAGAAAAAACACCACCACAACTGACCATCGAAGTACATGCTCCTCCACTGCCAGAAAACCCGGAAGATTATGATGAAACCGTAACACCAGAGGCAACCGCCGAACCACCTGAACAGGAGGAACAACTGGAAGAACCACTGGCAACATGGACTAGATCTGGAAGACTTATTCGTCCACCTCAATACAATGGCAGGAATGTCAAAGTACAGGCAAACGAGGACCCCTTGACGTATCACCAAGCGACCACTAGCTTGCTTAAGGAACACTGGACCTCAGCCATGGACGATGAGATAAAGGCACTGAAAAAGAAGGGAACTTTCGATGACGTAGATAAACCGATTGGAAGAAAGCTAATCGATAGCAAGTGGGTATACAAAATGAAACGAAATGCTGACGGTACACTGGAAAGATACCGTGCAAGAGCCGTAGCCAAAGGTTTCTCTCAAGTAGCTGGGTTCGACTTGGATGACACTTTCGCACCAGTTATTCGTTACGAATTACTCTGATTCCTGCTTGCCGTTTGCACCAAAAACAAATAGCGACCACGCCAATTCCATGTTAAATCAGCCTGCCCTCATGGTGAATTGAAAGAAGAAGTCTACATGCGACCATTACCTGGGTACAGCACCCGAGATAAAGTATGGTGACTTAACTGATGTCTCTATGGACTTAAGCAATCTGCGAATGAATAGTATGCTCTCCTCGCTAGATACTTAATATCTAGAGGCTTTACAACATCCTCCCTTGACCCATGCAAGTTTGTTCACAATAAACACGACATCTACATTTCAGTTTATGTTGACGACATCGCTATAGACTCGGCCGAAACTCCGGAAGCCACCTCTCTGATAGCTGACCTGAAAATGGCATTCGAGATTACCGACTTAGGGGAAGCTCCATTCCTGCTCGGCCTCCACATCGCGTATACATCAGATGGGATACATCTTACCTAAGAACGATACATCATTTCTATCCACGAAAGGTACTCTATGGAAAACTCGCATTCTGTATCCACACCCTTACCGAAAGGCATTCAACCACGGAAAGGAACAGAAGAGGAACAGATACCCGACCCTTCCACATACCAATCGATAATAGGATCGCCTATATACCTGACCACTGATACGAGACCTGACCTAGCGTATACTATTTCATTTCTCTTTCAATTTTCTTTATGTCCCATGGAACAACACGTCAAAGCCACGAAACATGTCTTGCGATACATTAATGGTACAAAAGCATTATACTGCACTATCCGTATACTACTACAAATGCTATCGATACTCATGTCGATGCCAACTTTGCTGCTTGTCTGGATACTCGCCGTTCCTTTACAGGATACGTTATACTTTTCAACGGCGCTTGTATCTCCTGGCGATCCAAGAAACTGGCCTTGGTCACAACATCTACAACCGAAGCGGAATATGTAGCTATGTCACTGGCTGCTCGACAAATCCGATGGTACCTCAAAGGTCTCAAAGACATTCACCAAACCGTACCTATCGCCCTACATGCTGATAATACCGGCGCAAATTTCCTAGCGACAAACCATCAGTTAAACAAACGAACAAAACATATCGATATCCATTTCCACAAAATACGCGAAGAAATCGATAACGGTTCATTCACACTACTTAAGGTTGTATCATCAGAAAACCTAGCAGATATATGTACTAAGACTTTGGCAAAACCGGCGCATGAGCATCTGATAGGACTGTTAGGCTGTAGATAATGAGGGGAAGTGTTGAAATTTTCTATTATTATTCCTTTCATAAGTATATTTCTTCTAAATTAACTTGTACTTTTCTCCTCAAGTTATATTTCTGGTTTACCTATAGATCACGAACATTACTACAGCAGGAGTATATACATTGAGTATTTCGTTTATATTTTATAATAACGATGGGATAATTGGATATATATTTTCTTATTGCATGTATGAAATGTCTCGGTTATTCTTACTTATGTACTGCGACCTTTTTGGAAGGTGCATTGCATGTTAGTTTTCCGCTTAAAATCTCTCACACCATTACAAGTTATATATATTTTATTGGGAATTTCCTTGGTAGTTTTCAGGGTCAAACTTGTTCGCACTTATGTCTTTACAAGATTTTCCAGCTTATTTCTTTTCTTCGCTTAAGTATGCGTACCTGTATATATAGCTAGTTACCGCTTTCAGTGTCAGAAAGAATTAAGGACAAGAACTACTACCAATCTGCCTTCCTACTCCCAACCTCCTCACCTAAGTATGCCTACAGTATACCTTTAATACTGTACTGTATTCTTGTACTCAAGCTATTAAGATTGTACTGCTACATACAAATTCAATAATGTTGAGCCACAATGTCATGTTGAGCCACAAAGTCTGATTGAGCTACTGAAATAGTATGGTAAGCCACAAAGTCATGTTGAGCTATCAGGCATTCTCTTGAGAGTGTCCATGTTGCGAGCCAGTGAGCAGCCTGAGTTGTAGCCTAGAAGCCACAACCTCGGCATGAGTATGGCTCTGTTTATGGTGGCAGAGAATAACAAAGCTCAGCTTTTGTTGAAAATAGAGCATTCTTTAGAATGAAAAAGCTCTGCATTTATAGAAATGGCCATGTTTGCTGGATTACAAGTTTTCTTTTTGGGGAGATTGAAGACTATCAAACTGGAAGAAGGGATGCGAATGGGACCATATCATCTGCGTTAGTGAAGGAACATGTATAGTGAACAGTCTTGAAATAGTTGTCTAGTTTTTGTAGGAGTGCAGATTGGCCAAAAAGGTTTGCCAGATATTGGATGCGATGAATTCCACCCTTCGTCACTGCACTTTTCAGGTTCCAAGTTTCTCTGTTCAATCATCATATTTAGGAATACAACAATCGAAGTATTACAAATTACTACCTCATAGGCCAAGGTGGGAGGTGTATAGTGATTGGCTGGTACAGGTGTATTTGGGTACAGTAATTGACAGCTTCTTTCTTAATATATTGTACTTTGATTTGGTAGTTTTCAGAGATACTGTAGACTTTCTTCTTTGACCCTTTAGTAATCAGATATCCTGAAGCAAAATTAAGGGAGCTCAATAAAGTATTTGAACTACTGATAGTTGTCACTTTTAATGATTCTTCAGAAATAGCATTACAAGAAGACCAAACTTATGCCCATTCTGGATACAAGAGTCAACCTTGTGGGAATAGTCAGGTAGGTCAGGGCGAACACTGCAGAGATATTGTTGTACCTAAGGCAGGTACAGAGCACCTTACAAAGAGGCACTTGGATGCTTAGTGAGAATGGTTTGTATCTACCTAGACAAGACAATCCTTGTAGTCAAATGGTATAGGAATTCAGTTATTAAACCAAGTAGCTTTACCTTGTAAGTAACTTATTACACAGGAATTTGGAGAACTTCTTCGGGAAATGTTTATAACCATGATGATCCCTAAGCAGTATCAGTTCTCAGCAATGGGTGGACTATACTCCTCTTTCTTCTCTATGATAGTTGTTAGACCTATGGTGTTAGGCATCTGGAAATCTGAGGCAAGTATACAGACCTCATGGTAGGATAACTGCACACAGACCCTCAATTTACCAATGGCCAACACCCACCTCTAGCCCCCTTATGGGGCCTACAACTCAATAGCGAGATTTCGAGAGTTTCGTTTTGTTACGAAAATGTGACATCAATGAAGCCTACAACATCATACCATATGCGTGACCACCCTCCGTCCAACTGTATGCTGTTTGCGGGATATACGACAGCGGACCTTTACCAACAGGTGGGAAGTAGAATAGAAGATATCTATCAGAGGCCCATTGAGCTAGTATGCTTCAAATAAGGCTGTCTAAACTGTGGGCCACAGGTGATGGGACATTTTCGGTGAAATACTCCATGAGAATGTCTCGGTAGTAGAGACTATCAAGGACATACTAAATCGACCCATACCCTTCCTAGATCAGCTGTAGGTTGGTTGAACCTAGTAATAAGACCCCTCTACGGAGGCCGGCAGACCAAGGGGAGGCATGCTCAATGTGAAAGACCTAGACAAGACGAAGACCCCTAAGACGCAGACATATCGAGCTCGGACTTGCGATTGATACTAGGTGGCCTCACATGAAACTGATTACTTGATTGACTGAAGAGACTACTGATGCAATAGTCAATATAACTAAAGTAATATAATAGTCTGTGTGGATAACTAAGTTGAAAACCATTATTGGGTATAACAAATAGCACAGTCATTTCAACAGAGCAATACAATTCCGTAACCTTGAATAGGTGTGAGAAGTTTCAGGGTCAAACACTGTTCGCACTTATAAGATTCTGGACATTTGCGTATTCAAATCAGAGTGGTACATGAGTGGCGTAGTAGTTAGAAGTAGTCTGCGAATACTCAGACACGGGATATAAATATTGAAGTACCCCCTGTGCTTTACCGACATCATCAAGCAATGGAGAGAAGATCTTATCAATATAATATTGTTTACGCCTAAATCATGACTTTAACTATTTTCTAGAGACGTGCCTTTCTCGACAGATTCTCCGACCAAAGATTTGTCCTATGTCCCTCAGTTATACTAGAGATCAGTGTCTACCTAACAGGATATTGATAGTTCTCCTATTACATAGGCTTACCATATGAACTACAATTTTACTTCAAACTCTACACTCAGCTCATGCTTTGATTACATTTGCGAAGTACCTGACTGTCCCATTTGTATTCAAACATTCAAAGAAATACGTATAAAGGAGCTACTGAAAATCTATTTCATTGAAATCCAGTACCCTCGTGGTTCACAACACCTTGTGAGATTCCAACGAGGAATCACTACAATGGTATATATCACACTCAGCTCAGTCTAAAGTTTTAGTAGAGTTCAACTGAGTGTCACAGTCACTAACTGGTGTCAGTTCTCAGTAACAGGTAGACGATACTGGTCTTGTTCTCTCTTGATGATAGTTCTTAGACCTGTGTCTACGACAAGGTAGGAGAGACTCTCATGTCTCTGACCCTGATGGCCTATCATACTCTTTCTTCAACTCAACTTGGATAATCGAGTCCTTCTCTCATAGGTAGGTATTCGTAAAGAGCATAAAGGTTTTATATTCGTAAAAGCATAAAGTAATAAGTAAGGAAATACCTTAGAACAAAGCATGAAGAGCCTATTTACTCGGAACTAATGGCCTCCTTATATAATTGCCCTTCACACCCTTGTGACTCACTCCTCTAGTAAAGCGCTACATATGTCTCACAACTTTGAGTCAACTCAAAACATCATAAACTAGTTATATGACCAAAGTGGTCACATGAGCGAAACCCATGACCTCTAAATGAGGTCATGTGCGAAACATAACATATCATCATAACCATATCATATGACCAAAGTGGTCATATGTGCGAAACCCATGACCTCTAATGAGGTCATGTACCAAACATAATATACCTATGACTCATAACTATAAGTCATGTGAAATCCTCTTCCTGTTAGGTGGACGCCAAACTCAAGTATATAACCGAAGGACGTAGGCCAAAAGCTTTGTTCGGAGAATCTATCGAAGAAGGCTCGTCTCGATAAAATAAAAGTAAGGTAAAGATTTATGAGGTAAACAATTTTATATTGATGAGATCTCTTCACCATTGCTTGATGATGTCTGTAAAGCTCGGGATGCACTTCGATATTTATATCCCGCATCTGTGTGTTCGCGGACTACTTCTAACTACAATGCTTCCGAAGTACCTCTCTGGTTATAATACATAAACGTCCAGAATCTTATAAGTGCGGACACCGTTTGACCCTGAAACTTATCACACCCTTTCGCGGACTTGGAATAGTATTCCTCTGGTGAGATGACTGCGCTATTTGTTATACCAAACAGCGTCCTTCAACTCAGATGTCCGCATAGACTATTATATTACTCTAGTCTGGTTGACTATCGTTCCAGTAGTCTCTTCGGTCATGAAGTGATCAAGTTCATGCCGGTCCACCTAGTGCCAATTGCAAGTCCAAGCCTGACATGTCAGCGTCTTAAGGGTCTCCGACTTATCTAGGTCTTCCATTCTGAGTATGCTTCCCCTTGGTCCAGCGGCCTCCGTCGAGGGGTCTTATTACTAGGACCAACCAACCTACAGCTGATCTCAGAAGGGTATGGGTGGATTCGGTATTCCCCTAATAGCTTTCACTACTGGGATATCCTCCTAGAGTATTTCTCCGAAAACGTCCCGTCACTTTCAGCCCATAGTTTAGGAAGCCTAACATTGAAACCTACTATCTCAATGCGCCTTCCCCAGATTTCCCCCGTTCTACTTCCCAGATATCGCCAAAGGTCCCCTCTCATATATCCTGTGAACATCATGGGGTTGGACGGACGGCGGCGACGTATATGGTATTATGAAGTGGGCTTCATTGATGTGACACTTTAGTTATAGGACGCAACTCTCGAAATCTCGCTAGTAATGTGCGGGCCCCATAAGGGGGCCGGAGGGGGGTGTTGGCTCCGGTAAATTGAGGGTCTGTGCGCAGTTACCCTACCGTGAGTCTGTGCACATGTCTTGGATTTCCATATGCCTAACACTTTCTCGCTAAGCTACATCTGTGACATTTGCTCCTCTCTCCCTAAGCTCGAGTCCCTTCGAGCTTAGAATCTCTCATTATGGAGGCAGTCTGCGAACCTCCGGAAGCGTTTGGAACTATCCATCGTTTCCCTGCAGAATCCTCGCAGCTCATCGATCATGGCTCTTCTCTTGAGCCGTTCCTTTTGTATTGCTTCGTCTGCCTGCCCTATCTTATCGTTGCAGGCAGCACTAACTATTTCCTCTCCTCTTCTTGCTCCATCGATTATTCGCTGGTACCTCCTTTCCTGGTTTTCCCGGGGCACGATCGTTTCCTTTTGCCGTTTCATTTCCTCCACTAGCCGGTCATTTTCTCGCCGCAATCATTCGATCATTTGGCATTGTTCCTCTTTTGACACCAATGTTTTTGTATACCCCTCCTCACTAGGTTCCGTCCTCAGAGCCTTTTGAATTGCCTGCTTGGCTTCCCATTATTTTCTGCAGTGATTGCGGCCGTATCTACGCATGCAGTTCTACCAGGAGATCTTTTGGTATGAGGGGCCTGTTGGCGGAGGTTGTGGTTGTGTTGCCCACTCGGCTTGGATCGGTATGGTGGGTGGTGACTGCTTTGTCGCTAACTTCTTGCTCAGGAAGAAGTTGCTTTGTTGTTTTCCATCTAGGTGCACAGAGCATCCATCATCCGTACATGCCATCGCGTGATAGATGGCATGGTTTCTTTCCTTGTCGTTGACCACCTTGGCCCTCTCAGTCTCGATAGTTTTCTCCTCTTCCTCCTTCTTGATTCTGGTCCCTTCTTCTGCCGCAGCCTACTTGGCTGTATCGGGTGGAGGCCTTGTGGGGCAACCCACCAGCTCGAAGCCATCCAGAACATCCACAACGCTCGCCTGATGGCTTCTGCAGGTAGTGTTAGTGGACGCGGATTAGGGCATCATGAGCATTTGCAAAGTTGGTACCTGGGTACCACTCTTGATCGTATTCGGGGGAATAACCTATCCACTTAGCATGGTATTGAAGGTTATTGTAGTGCAAGTGACAGTCGATTATTTCCTCATGTTTGTATTCAGGTTCTGCATCTAATTCGATGGGTAGAGGAGGTGTACTGGTTTGTGAACGAAGCGTGTTGTCTTGATAGAGTTCCAAAAGCGAGATGTGGAATGTGATGTGTATCTTCATGGATGGGGGAAGGTTGAGTTTATATGCTCATTTCCCTATCCTTTCCAATATCTCGAATGGTCCTATTTTCTTGTAATCTAATTTCTTGGGTGGTCTCGTTGTTCGTATATTTCTTGGTGGTAGCCACACTTTATCGCCTTATTATAGGTGTAGATCGGGTTTTCTGTGTTGACCGTAATTCTCTTTTTGTCGTAATTGTGCTGTCGTCATTTCTGATCGCAGAATATCATGTAATTGACTCGTATCTTCTTTGTTGGTTATCAGTCCTTTGGTCGTATGACCTATGGCCTGATATTCTGGGTCGAGACTGTCGTTTGCATAGAAGGATGTCGTCTTAATAGTTTCTTGTTTCCCATTATTGTATGCAAACTCCGCTATTGGTAATAGCTTATCCCAGTTATCTTGCTGATAGTTGACGTAGGCTCGCCAATATAGTTCCAACATGCCGTTCGTCCGCTTGATTTGTCCATCCATTTGCGGGTGGAAGGCCGCAGATTACTTCCTTTTGATTCCCAGTTCTTCTGTTATCTTCTCCCATATTTCTGACATGAATATGGATCCTCGATCAGTAATCATATCTTTTAGTAGTCCATATAGTCAAAAGATTTCCTTGATGAATGTTGTTGCGAACTGCTGTACTGTTGCATCTATTCGAGTTGGTATGAAATGACTCAATTTGGTCAGGCAATCCACCATGATCAGGACTGAGTCATATCTGTTGGCCTCAGGTAAATCTGTTATGAAGTCCATTGATATAGATGCCCATGGTTTCCCTGGTATTTCATTGGCTTTTAACAGCCCATACAGTGCGTGTCGTACCACCTTTATCCTTTGGCATATATCGCAATTCTTGACGTATTGTTTGACTGACTCCCTCAGTCCCGGCCAGTAATATCTTAGCATGATCAGCTCCGTTGTTTTAGCCATTCCTCTGGGCCCTGCCAGTTTGTCATCGTGGTGTTTCTTGATAAGGTCTGTCCTTATCTTTTCATCTTCCAGTATCTATATCTTTCTGTCGTACCATAGATACTGGTCTCTCCATTCGCTTAGACCTCAGGCCACCCCTTTTCTTTCCTTGTCTCCTTTCTCCAGGCTTTTCCTTATTTATTGGAACTTCTTTTCTTCCTTAATCGCTTTCCGTAGTTCTTCGTCGTCCTTATCTTAGATCTCAGTCGATTCCATAGCTTCGAAGTATTCTTTCAGAAGCAGAACTTGATTCTTCTGCTTGATCATTTCGTCCTCTTTATCTTGTAGTTTGTCGCTTGCGATCCTTGTTAAGGCATCTGGTTTTCCTCCCTTTGTCCCAGGTCGATATTCGATTTTAAAGTTGTATCTGCTCAAGCTTTCCATCCATCAGATTTGCCTGTTGTTGAGCTCTGTTGTCATCATGAAGGTAACTAGGTTTTTGTGATTGGTTAGAACTCTGACCTGGCAGTCATTGTTCTGTATGTATCGTCTCCATTCCTTAAAGGCTTGAACTATTGCTAATAGTTTTTTGTTGGCGACGTCGTAGTTGCATTCTGCCAGTGTCATTATCTTTGATCGATAGCACACTGGGCACCATTTTTCATCTTCGCATTTTTGAGATAGGATCTCAGAGCAGACATATTTCATTGCATCAGTTTTAATTGTTGTCTCCCTCCTAGGGTCAAAGTGTACCAGTATTGGTGCCATCATGAGTTTTGCCCGAATATCGTCGCAAGCTCTTTGCTCTTCTTCTCCCAATTCCCATTTGACATCTTTCTTGATTAGGTTATATAGGAGTTTTGCCATCTGGCTAAACCCTTCCATAAACCTTCGATAAAAGTTGCAGAATCCCATGAAGCATAGGATATCTGTTTTGTTGTTTGCTTTTGCCCAGTCCCATATGGCTGCTGTTTTGACTAGGTCCACTTAAACTGCATCTCCATTGATGATGAATCCCAAATATTCCGTTTCCGTCTCGTGGAATTCGCATTTGGATGGTTTGAGCTTCATCCCTGACTTCTGAATTTCATTCCCGATGCTGCTGATGTCATTCCTGTGTTGTTCCATATTTTCTGGATATATGAGTATATCGTCCAGGTAGATGATACAACATATGTCCAGGAACTTGCTGAGTACCTGGTTGATGCATCGCTGGAATGATGCTGGTGTGTTGGTTAGGCCAAATGGCATGACCAAGTATTCGTATATTCTATATCTTGTCACGAAGGTTGTCTTTTATTCGTCTCCTTCCTTTATCCGTATGTTGCGATAGGTATCCTTGATGTCCAGTTTCAGGAAGTATTATGCCGTTCTTAGGCGATCCAATGCCTCGCCGATCAGTGGTAATTGGTATCAGTCCTTCCTTGTTACCGAGTTTAATGCTTGGTAATCCACACATAGTCTCATTTTTCCATCATTCTTTTTAACAAACAGGATTGGCGATCCTGCTGATGCGAATGAGTGTCGTATCTATCCTCTCTTCATATTCTGTAGAATATATCTTCGTAATTCCACTAACTCCTTTTCCACTAGTGGGTAAAGGTGTTGATAGGGAATCTTCTTCTTCGCTTTTGTTTTCTCATCTTTTTCAATATGTATTTCATGATCCACTCCTGGTTCTCTTGGTGGTGGTCGGTCCACCTCCTTTTCCTGGAATAGATTGGTGAATTAGTAGTATTCGTGTGGTATTATATCGTACCACTCTTTCTCTTG
This sequence comes from Tuber brumale, assembly GCA_014065205.1. NCBI lineage: Eukaryota > Fungi > Ascomycota > Pezizomycetes > Pezizales > Tuberaceae > Tuber > Tuber brumale. Next base: position 889,184 of record JACCEG010000012.1, read on the forward strand.
TAGTTGTTGCGTTTGTTTTATCGCTTTTTCAGTGCTGATGTTAATCCGCGCTAATTTGAGTTTCTCTTCTTGTGGATTCCATTTGAGGATTCCCGGAAGGTCTCCTCTCTTGTACTATCTGCCAAACTCGTGGGGTGATATTTCTCGAATCTGTACCGATTCTTCTTTCTTGGTCTTTGAGCTATCTGTGCTACCAAAGCCCTTTGTTCCTCTTTTGGTATCTTGAAGTTCACATACTTCGTGCACCTCTTCTGTATTGATTTTCTCGATGATCAACTGCACGATCCGGTCTCCTTGTCGGATCTCTTGGTCAATATGTCCCAGGTTGGCTAGGACCACCTTGATTTCCCCGGTATAGTCAGCATCGATGACCCCTGTGTTAGTAATGAGTCATTTGTTAACTGCCAGTCTACTGCGTGGTGCTATCCATCTGTAGGTACCTGGAGGTAATCCTATCACTATTCCAGTTGATATCGTCTCTTGACCCCTTGCTTGGATCGTCTTATCTTGGTCCGCATATAGGTCGTGTCCTGCCCCTTGTCTGGAGCCCTTTATTGGTCCCAGCGCCCTCTCGTACAACTTCTTGAATCTGATTCTTCGATCGGGTTCTTCTCTCAGTTGGTCGAATCGTACCTTCAGGTTCTCCTCTTGTGCCTCTCTCTCTTGTGTCGTATACACCACTGGTGAACTGTTGAGACATCCTGTCATGCATCATTCGCTAGCGAATGTAATCTTGTTGTTATCCCAATCGATCATAGGGTTGTGTTGTCGTAACCATGGCATCCCAAGGACAAGCCCCTGGTTCTTCAGGTTCGCTACTGGGAAGGTTACCTCTTTCCTCTGGCTTCCTATGGCCATCGGTACTTGCACTGTATGGGTTATGGGTCCCATTTTGCTGGGTTTTCCATCCGCTAGATAGACCTGTTTTTTCTTTTGTGTCGGGATTAGGTGGTAGCCATATTTGTCGCAGATTTCTTTATCAACGAAATCTTCTGTTGCCCCCAAGTCGAGCATTGCATGTATCGTAGTACCTTTCCTTTTCGTGTCGTATAATATAGTTTTGATCATAATATGATCTCCTTCTTCTTCCAGTAGTGCCGTGTAATAGCTTTCTATGGTGATCTTTTGCGTTCCTTTCACGTCCGTCCTTCCCATGGTTTTCTTCCCCTTCTTGTCTACCAGACCATCTCTTACTGGGGACACTCTTCTTTTTCCAATTGGTTTTCCTCCGTGGTCATCTCCCTGCAGTTGGTTCTCTTCCGTTGTCTGATCCAGTTGTTGCCTTGGGCAGGCATCATTGGTTTTTGTCCATTGTCTGGCCTGTTTCGGCATTCCCGGATTCGATGTCCTTTTCCTCCACACCTCAAATCAGGGATTCTAATCTCTTCACTTCTTGTATTCTTTGTTGGACAGATTGAGAGGTCGTCATGTCTGAGCCTTGTTCATTTCCACCTTGTGGTCGATGGTGGGTTTGAAGCTTCCTTTGTAGGTGTGTGATGCGGGTCTAAATATTCCGTCCATGTTCCTTGGAGTGGAAGTCTCTTTGGTCTTTTTGTCCTTTTCCTTCTTTAGGTTTTTCAGGATTGCCAGCCGAGTTTCCTTCTTAATGGCCCATGCTGCTAGTTCATCGACAGTAGTGGTCTCGGAGTCAAAGTGTTCAAATTCCTCCTATAGTCTTTCCGAATGCCCGCGTACAGGGATTGCGATGCTGTTGCATCGTCACGTAGTCCTTCTGTTTGCTGGAGTGTAAACTTGTTCCAGTATTCTGTCATCGAGCGGGATCCTTCTTCCTTGTTCATTATATGGATCCTGGCTGCACCCCTGAGGTCCACTTCTCCAAACTGCTGTTTGATTGCTTCCTTGAATTCCTCCCTGCTCCTCCATCCTGTTGGTTTGTTGCTTTCCATATATGGGGTAAGCTATTTGCTTGCATCTCCTCGCAGGAGACTTGAAACATAAATGATCTTTTCCATATCGTATCCTTCTCGCCATCCCGTAGCGCAGAAGTAAATTGTTAATTCAGTCATCCAGTTCCGGAGCTGGTATCTGTTTCCCACATATGTCTCTGGTTGTTTGACTTTCGGTAGATGTTGTCCCATCATTTGGAGTAACTGTTGTATTTGGTCGCAGCTGAGTTCTGGGGCTGGGCCTGGCTCCTGGCCTACCCCTTCTCCTCCTACCAGTCCTGGTGTCTCCATCCTTTTGTTTTCTTCTTCTTCGGAGCTGGACTCCGCGTATGTTGATTGTTCTTCTGGTATTATAGGACTAGGCGTTCGTCCGAGTTGTGAAACCATTCGCTGTATTTTGCTCACTACTTCGGAGAACTCAAGGGACTGGTCGTCAAAGCTGTAGTCTGTCCTGATATCATTTAAGCGTCGCTATAGGTGACCCTTCGTAATATCACGGTCCCGAACTGGTGTCAGTTCTCTGTAACGGGTAGACAATACTTCCCTTGTTCTCTCTTGATGATAGTTCTTAGACCTGTGTCTACGATAAGGTGGGAGAGACTCTCGTGTCTCTGATCCTTATCGCCTATCGTACTCTCTCTTCAACTCAACTCTTATAATAGAGTCCTTCTCGCGTAGGTAGGTATTTGTAAAAAGCGTAAAAACTTTATATTCGTAAATGCATAAAGTAATAAGTAAGGAAATAACTCAAAACGAAGGGTGAAGAGCCTATCTACGCAGCCTTTTTTTTCTTTCTTCTTTCTTTTTTTTTTTTATCATCATGTATTCATTATTATTTAGGGTACAAGAACTTGCATGCAGCGCTAGCTATGGCATAAACAATCCCCATTCCTCCTTCCGCCCGGCCCGACCGTATCTCCAAGACCCTCTGGTATGGGCCTAACCGCACATCTCGCCCCAAAGAAAAACCTGTCCCTACCTCGCAAGCGAACTCAGAGAATAGGAGAAGCCTAACTAAGAAGAAAGCAGGAAAACATAAGCAGGTAACCGCCCGGGACATCTCAAATAAGAACAAAAGAAAAATCGCACCAGGGTGAGCCCCACAACAACCAAGCCAGAGATAGGCGCTGGCAGCAGAAAACTGTAGAAGTTATCCGGGAATGAGACGTAACCGAGAAAGGGAGCCGCCTATGGGCTGCAGCGGGAGAGGGTAGAGCAGTAGGGTGCTAGCCGAGGGACGGTGTAGCAGTAGGGTGCAAGCCGATCCAACCGCCAGAACGGGCCAGAAACCGAACGCGACCGTGTCGACTATCGGTAATCGTGTTCGTGTCTTGCTAGGCGGTCTCCAACCAGAGTAGTTCCAACTTGAACCGTAAGACTAGGAGGGTATGGCCATGTCTCCGAGCGAGACAGACTCCGAAGTTACTAGCCGAGACGGTCCCCCACAGTGAGCGTGCACACAGGGAGACAGGCGTCCACCACAGCCATCACCAAACGGAAACAAAGAACAGAGGTCCCCGAGGAAGGAGAGGAGCGAGGTCGACCATCAGGCCTAAAGAGAAGCCCTCGCGTACCGCAGAAACCGGGTTCCCAGCCGTCTGCAGCATGGGAAGCGAGCGGTCGCTGACCGCGCGGAGGGGCCTCGCTCAGCGAGGAAAGGGGCGAGAACGGGCAGCAGAAAGGCAGTACCGGGACCCGGAGGGAGGAAAGCCACGCCGCGTAAAAGCGCAAGGGATGGCAGTGGGGAAGGGGGAGATGGCCGTCACTCCTAGGCTGAAGCCATTGTGGGAGGAGAGGGGGGGTTGGATAGTTCGTGACTACCTAGCGGTGAGGGTTGATTTCAATTGCCGGGTGTGTAGAGAAGACAGAGGATGGCCTATCTACTCAGCCTTTTTCTTTTTTTTTTTATCTTCATGTATTCATTGATTTATGGTACAAGAACTTGCATGCAGCACTAGCTATGGCATAAACAAAACCTTAATCTCAAAAACTCGCGAGTAACAAAAGAACTTTCGCACCAAACTATAAAATCCTCCCAATCGTGTCCGATAGCCGACATCAAATCCCTAAGGAAATAAAACAATAAAACGCATAATCATGACGAAAAATAATCTCCTAGCAAACCAAGAAAGTAAAACGGGCAGAGGTCGGTCACCTTTCATGGAGCGAAACCATAGATCGGTAGAGCAGACACATCCGCGTCTCCTGGGCCTTGGGGGTCCCATTCTGCTGGGGGCATGCCCAGTGGGAAACCTGTCGCCGTAACCCTTATATATCTGGCGAGGGAGCTGAGAGCGGAGGGCTTTGACCAGAGGGGGCTGTCCCTATCTAACGAAGTGAGTCCTTGGAGGTGGCGCTCACTAGATTCCCTGCGGGACTCACAGGACAGGATGGCATCGGTGAAGTCCTCTTCGTCCTCCGCGCAAAATGGACAGAGAGGAGTGGGGTCTTCAGTGAACCACGACGGGTGGGCAGCGAGGTAGCTTTTGCCAGATCGCATCTGGTGAATCCTCCCCGCCATGAACCTGCCAAGCCCCATGAACAGGTGGGGCGTTAGGGACACGGGGTAAGGGTAGGTCGGGGGTGGCGGAAATTGGTCGTTCCAGTCTTTGATTAGCGCCGATCTTATGTTCAACTTGATCGACTTGTAGGAGGAGGTGCCTTCTCTAATTGGAAGACAGGCTGGCGGGAGGAGGGCGGGGGAAGCCACCGGCAGGGGACCAGAACCGGGGATAAAGGGGAGGGTCCGGTGAGCAATAGCATCAATAGGGAGGTGCTATCTTATAGGCGGGGAGGGGACAGCGGACCTCCATGAAAGGGGAGCATAGACCGATGTCAGACCTCGCGTGTGGTGACGGTGGTCGTCAAGGGCCCTAAAGGGGGACGAAGTCGGGAACGTAGGGTGGAGCCTGGCTGTTGCTGGATTGGCCTCCGGCGGGAGGCAGACCAGCCTTATGGCTGCTAGCCTTTGGCGTTGACATATCAAGAGGGGCATGGGGGGCAGGATTGACTCGCAAGCAAGGGTGCCCACACGTGTCGAGGAGAAGCAGTTTGTGACCCATCTCTGGACAGCCCTCCAGAACACCGACATGCGGTCGAGGAGGGTGAGACTTGGGGAGAAGAGGTCCGTGCCATAAAGAAGGATCGGGGAGATAAGGGAGGATGCCAGACGGTGGCAGAGGAAGGGGGGAAGGCCCTTACTGGGTCTGGATAGCCTTTTGATGGTGGCGAAGGCGCCCTGGGCCAGTCCAAGCCTCCTAACGAAGTGGGAAGTGGTGCCTCTCGTGCCTGAAGTGGAGGAGGGCTCGAACCAATAGCCGAGCCAGCATATTAACTTAGAGGGGTGGAAGATGATGTCGGCCAGCAGGACCAGGAGCGGGGGTGGGGGGATCTTGTGAGAGGGGGTTTCCCAGTGCATGAGTGTCACGAATGTGGCTTAGCTAGGAAAGGTTTTCACATGACTCATAGTTATGAGTAATAGGTATGTTATGTTTCGCACATGACCTCATTAGAGGTCATGGGTTTCGCACATATGACCACTTTGGTCATATGATATGGTTATGATGATATGTTATGTTTTGCACATGACCTCATTTAGAGGTCATGGGTTTTGCGCATGTGACCACTTTGGTCATATGGCTAGTTTATGATGTTTTGGGTATGACTCACAGTTGTGAGTCATATGTGGCTTGTGACTTGAAGGATGAGTCACAAAGGCGTGAAGGGCAACTATATAAGGAGGACATTAGGTCTGACTAGATAGGCCATCCTCCGTCTCCTCTACACACCCGGCGATTGAAATCAACCCTCAACGCTAGGT
>JACCEG010000012.1:900087-910636 GCA_014065205.1 Tuber brumale
AAGGATGAGTCACAAGGGCGTGAAGGGCTACTATATAAGGAGGACTTTAGGTCCGAGTAGATAGGCTCTTCACGCTTCGTTCTAAGTTATTTCCTTACTTATTACTTTATGCTTTTACGAATATAAAACCTTTACGCTCTTTACGAATACCTACCTACGAGACGAGGACTCTGATATAGAGTCGAGATGAAGAAAGAGTGCGATAGGCGATAAGGACTAGAGACACGACAGTCTCTCCCACCTTATCGTAAGCATAAGCCTAAGAACTATCGGCGAGAGAGAACAAGAGAAGTATCGTCTACCCGTTGCTAAGAACTGATACAGGTTAACGGATCGTAATATTACGAAGCGTCACTTATGGCGACGCTCAGACGATACCAAGACGGACTACACCTTTGAGGATCAGTCTCTAGAGCTACCCGGGGTAGCAGAAGAATTACAACGAACGGTTTTGCAACTCGGACGAACCCCAAGTCAGACGACACCCGAAGAACAATCAACATATGAAGAATCGAGCTCGGAAGAAGAAGATAAAAGAATGGAGGGACCCGGGATGACGACAGGAGAAGGGGCAGGAGCTGTGCCTGAACCGACTCCAGAAACAGCACCAGAATTGAGCCGCGAACAGATGGCGCAACATCTCGCACTGTTAGGACAGCATCGAGCCAAGGTCAAACAACCGGAGACCTATGCAGGAGACAGACACAAGCTCCGAAGCGGGATGGCGGAATTAACAATCTACTTTCGAGCCACGGGATGGCAAGAAGGACATGACGCGGAAAAAATCGTTTACGTTTCCAGTCTCCTACGAGGAGATGCAAGCAAATGGCTCACGCCATATACGGAAGGCAACAAGCCAACGGAATGGAGAAGCTGGGAAGATTTCCAGGAAGCAGTCAAGCAACAGTTCGGAGAGGTGGACCCCAGAGGAGCAGCCAGGATCCAGATAATGAACCTGGAACAAGGATCCCCATCCATGACCGAATACTGGAACAAGTTCCGACTCCATCAAACTGAAGCAATGCTGGACGACGCGACAGCGTCGCAGTACTTATACTCGGGCATGTCGGAAAGACTGCAGACGGAATTCGAACACTTCGATGCCGATACGACTACAGTCGACGAATTGGCAGCATGGGCCATCAAGAAAGAAACGAGACTGGCTATCCTGAAAACCCTCAAGAAACGGAAAACAAAAGAGGTTTCTACTCCAAGGAACACGGACGGAACATTCAGACCGGTACCTCAAACCTACGAAGGAAACTTCAAACCTACGATTAGCCGAGAGGTGGAGATGAACAAGGCACAGGCCAGGAAACCCCTCAATCTGTCCAATGAGGAATACAAGAAAAGGAGGGACCAGGATCTCTGCCTGAAATGCGGCGAAAAAGGACACCAGATCAGAGAATGCCGAAATCGAGCGGACAATGGACAGAAAAGGATGACGCCTGCCCAAGGCAACAACCGGGTCCGGCAACAGAAGAGAACGAACTGGAGAGAGATGACGACAGAGGAGGATCCACCGGAAAAAGAAGACGGTCCCCAGTAAGAGATGGTCTGGAGGACAAGAAGGGGAGGAAAACCATCGGGAGGAGGACGAAGGAAGATACGAGCGGAAAAATCACCATAGCAAATTACTACACGGCACTACTAGAGGAAGAAGGGGATCATATTATGATCAAAACGACACTATACGATACGAATAAGAAAGGCACTACGATACATGCGATGCTCGATTCAGGGGCAACAGAAGATTTCATCGACAAGGAAATCTGCGACAAATACAACTACCCCATGACGCCGACACGAAACAAGAGCCAGGTTTATCTCGCGGACAGAAAACCCAGCACTATGGGCCCCATAACCCACACAGTGCAAGTACCTATGGCCAAAGGCAGCCATAGGGAAGAGGGGGCCTTCCAGGTAGCGAACCTGAAAAACCACGAGTTAGTTCTGGGAATGCCGTGGTTACGACAACACAATCCCACGATCGACTGGGACAACAACAAGATTACATTCGCTAGCGAACGATGCACGACAGGATGTCTCCACAGTTCGCCGGTGGTGTACACAACACCAGAAAGAGAGGCACAAGAAGCGAACCTGAAAGCACGATTTGATCAACTCAGAGAAGGACCGGATCGGAGAATCAGATTCAAGAAGTTGCACGAGAAGGCGCTGGGACCAACCAAGGGCTCCAGACAAGCGGCAGGCCATGACCTACATGCCGATCAAGACCAGACGATCCAAGCAAGGGGTCAAGAGACGATATCAAGTGGAATAGCGATAGGGTTACCTCCCGGTACCTATGGATGGATAGCACCACGCAGCGGACTAGGAGTTGTAACCGGTACTGGTTACTGGTTTAGGATTTTCATATACCAGTTGATATTGTTTGAGTTTTGAATATGTTTCAGAAAACGAGGTGTGCCACTAGACTGATAGAATAGGGTTTGATACTCTATATGTTTTATGTTTGGTTTCGAGTATAGGGTTTGATACTCTATATGTTTTATGTTTGGTTTCGAGTATTGGTTTGATACTCTATATGTTTTATGTTTGGTTTCGAGTATCGGTTTGATACTCTATATGTTTTATGTTTGGTTTCGAGTATCGGTTTGATACTCTATATGTTTTATGTTTGGTTTCGAGTATCGGTTTGATACTCTATATGTTTTATGTTTGGTTTCGAGTATCGGTTTGATACTCTATATGTTTTATGTTTGGTTTCGAGTATCGGTTTGATACTCTATATGTTTTATGTTTGGTTTCGAGTATCGGTTTGATACTCTATATGTTTTATGTTTGGTTTCGAGTATCGGTTTGATACTCTATATGTTTTATGTTTGGTTTCGAGTATCGGTTTGATACTCTATATGTTTTATGTTTGGTTTCGAGTATCGGTTTGATACTCTATATGTTTTATGTTTGGTTTCGAGTATCGGTTTGATACTCTATATGTTTTATGTTTGGTTTCGAGTATCGGTTTGATACTCTATATGTTTTATGTTTGGTTTCGAGTATCGGTTTGATACTCTATATGTTTTATGTTTGGTTTCGAGTATCGGTTTGATACTCTATATGTTTTATGTTTGGTTTCGAGTATCGGTTTGATACTCTATATGTTTTATGTTTGGTTTCGAGTATCGGTTTGATACTCTATATGTTTTATGTTTGGTTTCGAGTATCGGTTTGATACTCTATATGTTTTATGTTTGGTTTCGAGTATCGGTTTGATACTCTATATGTTTTATGTTTGGTTTCGAGTATCGGTTTGATACTCTATATGTTTTATGTTTGGTTTCGAGTATCGGTTTGATACTCTATATGTTTTATGTTTGGTTTCGAGTATCGGTTTGATACTCTATATGTTTTATGTTTGGTTTCGAGTATCGGTTTGATACTCTATATGTTTTATGTTTGGTTTCGAGTATCGGTTTGATACTCTATATGTTTTATGTTTGGTTTCGAGTATCGGTTTGATACTCTATATGTTTTATGTTTGGTTTCGAGTATCGGTTTGATACTCTATATGTTTTATGTTTGGTTTCGAGTATCGGTTTGATACTCTATATGTTTTATGTTTGGTTTCGAGTATCGGTTTGATACTCTATATGTTTTATGTTTGGTTTCGAGTATCGGTTTGATACTCTATATGTTTTATGTTTGGTTTCGAGTATCGGTTTGATACTCTATATGTTTTATGTTTGGTTTCGAGTATCGGTTTGATACTCTATATGTTTTATGTTTGGTTTCGAGTATCGGTTTGATACTCTATATGTTTTATGTTTGGTTTCGAGTATCGGTTTGATACTCTATATGTTTTATGTTTGGTTTCGAGTATCGGTTTGATACTCTATATGTTTTATGTTTGGTTTCGAGTATCGGTTTGATACTCTATATGTTTTATGTTTGGTTTCGAGTATCGGTTTGATACTCTATATGTTTTATGTTTGGTTTCGAGTATCGGTTTGATACTCTATATGTTTTATGTTTGGTTTCGAGTATCGGTTTGATACTCTATATGTTTTATGTTTGGTTTCGAGTATCGGTTTGATACTCTATATGTTTTATGTTTGGTTTCGAGTATCGGTTTGATACTCTATATGTTTTATGTTTGGTTTCGAGTATCGGTTTGATACTCTATATGTTTTATGTTTGGTTTCGAGTATCGGTTTGATACTCTATATGTTTTATGTTTGGTTTCGAGTATCGGTTTGATACTCTATATGTTTTATGTTTGGTTTCGAGTATCGGTTTGATACTCTATATGTTTTATGTTTGGTTTCGAGTATCGGTTTGATACTCTATATGTTTTATGTTTGGTTTCGAGTATCGGTTTGATACTCTATATGTTTTATGTTTGGTTTCGAGTATCGGTTTGATACTCTATATGTTTTATGTTTGGTTTCGAGTATCGGTTTGATACTCTATATGTTTTATGTTTGGTTTCGAGTATCGGTTTGATACTCTATATGTTTTATGTTTGGTTTCGAGTATCGGTTTGATACTCTATATGTTTTATGTTTGGTTTCGAGTATCGGTTTGATACTCTATATGTTTTATGTTTGGTTTCGAGTATCGGTTTGATACTCTATATGTTTTATGTTTGGTTTCGAGTATCGGTTTGATACTCTATATGTTTTATGTTTGGTTTCGAGTATCGGTTTGATACTCTATATGTTTTATGTTTGGTTTCGAGTATCGGTTTGATACTCTATATGTTTTATGTTTGGTTTCGAGTATCGGTTTGATACTCTATATGTTTTATGTTTGGTTTCGAGTATCGGTTTGATACTCTATATGTTTTATGTTTGGTTTCGAGTATCGGTTTGATACTCTATATGTTTTATGTTTGGTTTCGAGTATCGGTTTGATACTCTATATGTTTTATGTTTGGTTTCGAGTATCGGTTTGATACTCTATATGTTTTATGTTTGGTTTCGAGTATCGGTTTGATACTCTATATGTTTTATGTTTGGTTTCGAGTATCGGTTTGATACTCTATATGTTTTATGTTTGGTTTCGAGTATCGGTTTGATACTCTATATGTTTTATGTTTGGTTTCGAGTATCGGTTTGATACTCTATATGTTTTATGTTTGGTTTCGAGTATCGGTTTGATACTCTATATGTTTTATGTTTGGTTTCGAGTATCGGTTTGATACTCTATATGTTTTATGTTTGGTTTCGAGTATCGGTTTGATACTCTATATGTTTTATGTTTGGTTTCGAGTATCGGTTTGATACTCTATATGTTTTATGTTTGGTTTCGAGTATCGGTTTGATACTCTATATGTTTTATGTTTGGTTTCGAGTATCGGTTTGATACTCTATATGTTTTATGTTTGGTTTCGAGTATCGGTTTGATACTCTATATGTTTTATGTTTGGTTTCGAGTATCGGTTTGATACTCTATATGTTTTATGTTTGGTTTCGAGTATCGGTTTGATACTCTATATGTTTTATGTTTGGTTTCGAGTATCGGTTTGATACTCTATATGTTTTATGTTTGGTTTCGAGTATCGGTTTGATACTCTATATGTTTTATGTTTGGTTTCGAGTATCGGTTTGATACTCTATATGTTTTATGTTTGGTTTCGAGTATCGGTTTGATACTCTATATGTTTTATGTTTGGTTTCGAGTATCGGTTTGATACTCTATATGTTTTATGTTTGGTTTCGAGTATCGGTTTGATACTCTATATGTTTTATGTTTGGTTTCGAGTATCGGTTTGATACTCTATATGTTTTATGTTTGGTTTCGAGTATCGGTTTGATACTCTATATGTTTTATGTTTGGTTTCGAGTATCGGTTTGATACTCTATATGTTTTATGTTTGGTTTCGAGTATCGGTTTGATACTCTATATGTTTTATGTTTGGTTTCAAGGCTACCGTTTTGGAGTCTATTATGTTATGAGAACAAGGCTCTCGGTAGCCTAGGAAGTGTATTTAAGAACTGCTATTCTTCTCGTTAGAAGGAGCAGACTTCGGCAGACAGAGTTTTCAATATACTTGGTTGAACAGTTACTTTCTTCAGTTCGCTTCAAGAATCTTTAGTTTAAGACCTACCAAACATCTCGGAGACTTCAGTAGTTGCGATACAGTAAGAAGTCTATTCAACAACCTTGGCTAAAGCCTCCGGACTTTGATTCGCTAGTTACCACCTTGGTACAGAACAAAGCCCGTTAACCCTACGATTACCGCATCTCCGGAGAGGCGGTTACAGGAGTCAATAAGAGACTCATTACCTGGGCGGGGGTCATCAATGCCGACTATACGGGAGAGATCAAAGTGGTCCTAGCCAACCTGGGAGATATAGACCAAGAAATCCGACGCGGCGATCGGATAGCGCAGTTGATTATCGAAAGGATCAACGAAGAAGAGATGCATGAAGTACGAGAACTTCATGACACAACAAGAGGAACAAAAGGCTTCGGCAGCACGGATAGCCCGAAGATTAAGAAAGAGGAATCAGCGCAGATTCGAGAAATATCAGCCCACGCATTCAGCAGATATTACAAGAGAGGAGACTTGACCGGAATCCTCAAGTGGAATCCAAAGGAAGAAAAGCTGGAATTGGCATGAATCAATATCAGCACCGAACTGGCAATACGACAGAAGCAACAACGAAGGGAGAAAGAATAGTATGACATAATACCACAAGAATACCACCAGTTCACGAACCTGTTCCAGGAAAAGGAAGCGGACAGACCACCACCAAGAAGACCAGGAGTGGACCACGAAATACATATCGAAAAGGACGAAAAAACCAAGGCCAAGAAGAAGATTCCATACCAACGACTCTACCCCTTGGGAGAAAAAGAGTTGGAGGAATTACGAGGATATATTCAACAAAATATGAAACGAGGATGGATAAGACATTCGTTTGCATCCCCAGGTTCACCGATACTATTCGTCAAAAAAAAGGACAGAAAAATGAGGCTATGCGTGGATTACGGGGCACTGAACTCGGTAACGAAGAAGGATCGATACCCGCTACCACTGATTGGGGAAGCCCTGGATCGGTTAAAAACGGCTAAATATTTTACCAAGTTGGACATTAAGGACGCCTACCACAACATACAGATAAAGGAAGGGGACGAATGGAAGACAACTTTTGCAACAAGATACGGGATGTACGAATACTTGGTTATGCCGTTCGGGCTAATCAATGTGCCGGCATCATTCCAACGATGGATCAACCAAGTACTCAGTAAGTTCCTAGATATATGCTGCATCGTCTATTTAGACGATGTGCTCATATATTCGGACAACCTGGAACAACACAGAAAGGACGTCAGCAGCATCATGAACGAGATTCAGAGATCGGAGATGAAGATCAAACCATCCAAATGCGAGTTCGACAAAAAGGAAACCGAATACCTGGTGTTCATCATCAACGGAGATGGAATCCAAGGGGACCCAGGCAAGACAGCGGCCATATGGGACTGGGCAAAACCAAACAACAAAACAGACATCCTATGTTTCATGGGATTCTGTAACTTTTACCGGAGGTTTATCAAGGGCTTTAGCCGGATGGCAAAACCCCTTTACAACCTAACACAGAAGGATGTCAAGTGGGAATGGGGAGAAAAAGAACCGGCGGCTTATGACGCCATATGAACCAAACTCACAATGGCGCCAATACTCGTTCGCTGCGACCCGCGGAGGGAAACAACAATCGAGACAGACGCATCGAAATATGTTTGTTCGGGAATCCTATCCCAGAAATGCGAAGATGGGAAATGGTGCCCGATGTGTTATCGGTCAAAAACAATGACACCGGCGGAATGCAACTACGACGTCGCCAACAAAGAACTACTAGCCATAGTTCAAGCACTCCAAGAATGGCGAAGATACATACAGAACAATGACCACCAAGTCCGAGTCCTCACAGACCACAAAAACCTAGTTCCTTTCATGACAACAAAGGAACTCAACGACCGTCAAATCCGATGGATGGAAAGCCGCAGCAAATACAACTTCAAGATCGAATATCGACAAGGGAAAGAAGGAGGAAAACCAGACGCCTTGACCAGAATTGCGAGCGACAAACCGCAAGACAAACAAGACGAGCAGATCAAACTGCAAAATCGAATCCTGCTCCCGAAGGAATACTTCGAGGCTATGGAATCAACGGAAATCCTTGACGAAGACGACGATGGACTACGAAAAGCAATTGCGGAGGAGAACGTGTTCCAGAAAATAAGGAACGACCTGGAGAAAGGAGAAAAAGAAAGAAAAGGAGTGGCCTTAGGCCTATGCGAATAGAAGGACCACTATATGTGGTACAATGGAAAGATATGGATACCAGACGACGAAAAGATAAGGACGGGCCTTATCAAGAAACACCACAACGACAAACCAGCGGGACACAGCGGGACGGCTAAAACAAGGGAGCTGATCACGCGGAAATACTACTGGCCGAGATTAAGAGAATCCGTCAAACAATACGTCAAGAACTGCGACATATGCCAGCGGACGAAAGTGGTACGACACGCACCGTATGGGCTGTTAAAACCCAACGAAGCACCAGAAAAACCATGGGAATCCATATCTATGGACTTCATAAAGGACCTCCCTAAGGCCAACGGATACGACTCCGTCATGGTCGTGGTGGATCGCCTGACCAAAATGAGTCACTTCATACCCACGATAATGGATATGACGGCACGGCAGTTCGCAACAACATTTATCAAAGAAATCTTTCGATTGCATGGACTACCAAAGGATATTATCACGGACCGAGGATCCATATTCACGTCAGGGATATGGAAGGAGATAACGGACGAACTCGGAATCAAAAGGAAACTTTCTACAGCCTTCCATCTACAAACAGATGGACAAACGGAAAGAACCAATGGCATATTAGATCAATATCTGCGAGCATACATCAACTATCAACAGGACAACTGGGACGAATTACTACCGATAGCGGAATTCACATACAACAACGGAAAACAAGAAACGATTAAGACGACACCCTTCTATGCGAATTATGGTCTCGACCCAGAATATCAGGCCATAGGGAATAGGACCAAAGGACTGATAACGGAGAAAGAAGATATGAGTCAATTACACGACACCCTACGAGCAGAAATGACGACAGCACAATTACGACAAAAAGGAAAACTACGATCAACACAGAAAACCCGATCCACACCTACGACAAGGCGACAAGGTGTGGTTACTATCAAGGAATATACGAACAACAAGGCCATCCAAGAAATTGGATTACAAGAAAATGGGACCATTCGAGATAACGAAAAGGATAGGGAAACGAGCCTATAAACTCGACCTTCCCCCGCCTATGAAGATACACAACACATTCCACATCTCGCTTTTGGAACTCTATCAGAACGACAAGCTTCCTTCACAAACAATTACACCTCCTCCGCCTATCGAATTAGACGGAGAACCAGAATACGAACTGGAAGAAATAATCGACTCCCGCTTATACCACGGTAATCTTCAATACCGTGCTAAGTGGACCGGTTACTCTCCCGAACACGATCAATGGTGGTACCTAGCTACCAACTTTACAAACGCGCAAGATGCCCTCAACCTCTTCCACCAACACTATCCACAGAAGCCGTCAACCGAGCATCGAGCACGCCCCAGACAACTTCGAGTTCGTGGGTAGCCCAACAAGCCCTCCACCAGATGCCACCAAGTGGGCGGCAGCAGAAGAAGAAATCAGAATCAAGAAGGAGGAAGAGGAGAAGACCATTGAGGCTGAGTGGGCAAAGGTGGTCAAAAGCGATGAGAGAAATCATGCCGTCTATCATTGGACGGCATGCACAGACGACGGGTGCCCTGTGCACCTAGATGGAAAACAATGAAGCAACTGCTTCCCGAGTAAGAAGTCGGTGACAAAGCAATCGCCACCAACGACGCCCATTCAAGCCGAATGGGCAACACAACCGCAACCTCCGCCCACAGGCCCGTCACATCAGCAAATCTCCTGCCAGAACTGCATGCGCAGGTACTGCCCATACCACCGAAGACAACAACGGGAAGCCAAGCAGGCAACCCAAAAGGTTCCGAGGACGGAACCAGAGGAGGGGGGCGATACAAAAACTTTTGTATCCAAGGAAGAGGTATGCCAAACGATCGAACGCTTAAGAAGACAGAACGAGCGGCTAGCGGAGGAAACAAAACGACAAGCGGAAACGAGCCCCCGCCTGGAAAAAAGAAGGAGGAATGCATCGGCAAATAATGGAAGGATCAAAGAGGGGGGCAGACATAATCCGCGCCTCCTACAACGAAAGAATAGCGCAATCAGGCGAAGTGCTACAGAAGGAAAAGCTCAAACGAAGAGCCATCATCGACGAGGTACGAGGACTATGCCGCGAGGCAAACGAAAATGCGAAACGACTTCGGAGATTCGCGGACCGCCTCTACGATGAGAGATTCTAAGCTCGAAGGGACTCGAGCTTAGGGAGGGAAGAGCTAATGTCACGAATGTGGCTTAGCTAGGAAAGGTTTTCACATGACTCATAGTTATGAGTCATAGGTATGTTATGTTTCGCACATGACCTCATT
>JACCEG010000120.1:0-55465 GCA_014065205.1 Tuber brumale
AGATTCTCCAATCAAAGATTTCGGGCCTACGTCCCTCAGTTATATACTTGAGTTTGGCGTCCGCCTAACAGTATATTGATAGTTCTCCTGTTACCAAGGCTCACTATATCAACTACGAGTTCACTTCAAACTCCACCCTCACCTCAGACTTCGATTATATTTTCGAAGCACCTCACTGTCCAATCTATATCCATTCCTTCGTAGAAATATTCGAAACCAAGCTGTTCGAAATCGAAGAAGAATATACGCAGGAACCCTGGTGGTTCACAGTACCTTTCGGGATCCCAACGAGGGATCAATTCAATAGCATATATCGCACCTGGCACGGTTCGGAATTTGAATAGAATTTGACCGAGTCTGAAAACTTCGTCGACTGGAGCACCTAGTGCTCTTTGAAGACAGAAGAGAAGAAAGAGGTAACCACGAGGTTACATGGAACCCTCGGGGAAGAAAGCCAAGCGGCATTAGCCCGAGACCAGACTCTGGAACCAATAGTCCTCAGTTTGAGAGCGGAATTCGTAGAATTCCGCGCGCAAAGTGTTACTTGTGAAAGAGAGGTCAACCGTACCCTGGGGCAGATGCGTTTGGATCAGACTACCCGGCAGGTGGAAATCCGCCGATATGAGGACCAGCAGCAACAGCAGAATAACGAGACTAACAATACCTTGAAGGTATTAACACAGTCAATAAACAGAATGTTGGCTGCCGCACCAAGTCCGGAAGCTGCTGGACCAGCTCCTTTACCCGCAGTCCCTGTGAAAGACGATGGGGAGTATTACGCTCCACCTACACGTAGGGAAAAGGGAAAAGGCAGAGAAGCCGCTGATGCATCCCCCTCAGGTGCCCAAGGAAGTAATCCAGGGGATCTTAGTGACGATGACGATGATGATGATGATGAGAGAGGAAGACGAAGAGGAAGTCCTAGCCGCTGCGGGCAAGGACAAACACCAGGACAGCCTGGCATGGCAGAAACACTGCCCAACACGATGGCGCTAAACATTAAACGATCGCCAAAGCCACCCCCATTCTTTGAGGACAGACCCGCACAAGATATATATGTGTGGATTTTACAATGCTCGGACTATTTCGAGAGAAATCCGCGCATCTGGGATGACGCCCGGGAACGTGTCATATATGCGCTCAGTCGTACAAAAGGAGACATAGTTCTTCCCTATACTATAGGGTACCGGAAGGCTATGGACGGACTTCAAGGGGAAACCCAACAACCGGAGCTGGCGACATTGACCTGCTTTGAACATGATATGATCAAGCGATTCGCCCCAGTAGAAGCCGAAAGACTAGCTCTTCGAGCAATGAAACTAGTCACGTACGATGGAAGTATTGAACGCTATCTGACCCTTATGCACAATCATAACATTTGTGCATGCATGACCGGAGAATCCTGGAGGGAAGTAGTGTAAGACAAACTTCCGGAACAGATTGTCCGCAGGTTGTTGGCCCTGCAGTATACGACGGATCAAGAATAGGAGGAGGCACTAAGGCTCTACGGACGGTCAGAAGAAGCAATGCTAGCCAGAAAACGGATTGGGCGAGACTAACTGTCAAAGCCAAAAATAGTCCAAGAGGTCAAAAGAGAAGACCGACGGGACTCTAAACCGAAACGACAAAGGGATACTAAACCTTATGTCAAGGGAGGTGGAGCACCTCCACGAAAACGAAAGAGGGGCGATGAACAGGAGAAGCCTAGGAAAAGATTGGGAGGAGCGATGAAGACCACCCACACAAACTTCGTCCAGGCCCACACCGGTATCCCGCAGAGTGTGATAGACACTCGGAGGAAAGAAGGAGATTGCACACGTTGTGGAAAGAAAAAGCACACCTATCAAACGTGTTGGGGAGATGCCCATATATCGGCGGCAACAGTCAGCTCAAGACCAATAAAAATGGGAATTCGACGAGGAAGATCGGCTATTGTAAAGCCTAAATTAGCTGGCAGAGTCGCAACTGCCCAGAACCCAGCCCGGGTAAATAAGATCTGGGAACTGGCGGACGACGAGGAACTGACCTAGGTCAGTTCATTGGCACCAACGGCGACGGCGATTGGGTATTCAGTGTCCTGACGGAACTGGAATCAAAATGGGAACCCCCTTTGGCTGAGGCGTATTGAGTACCAACCACGACGGGGATCGGGTAGTCCATGGGCAACTACGGGAATCGAAACTCAAAATGATCAGGGTGGCGCGAAGCAAGTCTCTCCTTTCAGGATCAACGCAAGTAGGCTCTAAGTGAAGGAACCCCACAAGGGACTTACGAGCTCGAACACAAGAATCAATATATGGAGAGTCTTGATCGAAAGAGAGGATAGTTAACATGCCCACACGGCCCAGGAGCCAACAGTACGAAGTTCCTCTTGTCACCTGGTGGTTGCCTGCTACCCGTGTGCAAGCAAGTTACTATACCGAAGAAGTTGGGACATAGCAATGCAAGATCTACCTGATAAACAAAACACGACAGGAGGACAACCGACGCGGGCTGTTCCACCTACCACACGAGTCTGAGTCGTATTATACGTATGTACTATCTTGCCTTCTGGCCAGAGTGTGGAATAGGGATGTACCGCTTTGGTGCGCAAGGCCCCTCTGAGGGAGCTGGACAGATAACCGAAATCCTAAGGGAAAGGACTCGGTGAAAGCGGGAACCCCACACCAGGGGAGTAAAATGGCTAATAACCGCCCTGAAAATCTGCTATGAGCCTAGCGCTGGCGTGTTGGGAGAAGGCATCCAGCCTGAAAACTGGTCGTGCGCAATAGCGTATCGGTAAAACGCCGCTTAAGTATGTAGACACAGATTGTTAGAGCTAAAGAGTTACTAGTTTGTCTGAGGAGACCTCAATGGTCGAAACTACGCGGACGTAGTAACAAACATCTTGTTACCTACACCCAACACCAATGATGCCTAAACGAAAGAACCAAGAAAGTCTTATCCGCGCCAAGCGAATAGAAATAGAAGCTCAAAAACCAAAACGATAAAACTGTCCGGAGAGGATCGCTTACCTCCATATACACGATAAGCGATACAAAATTAAAGTCTTATTAGACTCGGGATCCAACGTGTTCCTTATAAACAAGGACCTAGTTGAAGACCTTCGCGTTCCCTGGGTAGAACGCGACAATGCAGTGGATATCTTAGGCTTTGACGGATCGTCAGCGCCTTCTGGAGGGAAGTGTTACACTCTCACAATAAAATTGGAAATAGGAAAAAACCAACACATCTCAGAAGTGTCGTGTGAAGTGGCTAAAGCAGGTCACTAGGGAATGATAATTCCTTTTGGTTGTTGGCATCGTGAACACCCAGTGTCTCATATAGAGGATGCAAAAAATTGAACCTTCTGCGCGAAAAGTTGCGAAAACTGTGTGGAAGAAGATGAAGGAATAGCGGATATGTTCGAATATGACAAATCAGTCGCTTGGGATCCTAATGCCTACAGCATCGGAAGAATCGGAGCCATCGAGAATACGGTGGAACTCGCATCACTACCAAAAGAATACAGGAATTACAAACATTTGTTTGAAGCCCAGACGGCAGAAAAATTAGCTCCAAGACGAACATTCGACCATGAAATCAAACTGATTCCAGGTTCAACCCCCCCCTGGGGNTATATCCACTGTCCGAAAAACAGCTTAAGGCTTTACGAGAACACTTGGAAACAATGATCAAACAAGGAAAAATCACACGGAGTCAATCCCCAGCAGGCGCACCTATATTATTCGTACCTAAACCAGATGGTAGACTACGTCTAGTTGTGGATTATCGAAATCTAAATAAGATTACTATCCTCAATAAACATCCCCTTCCACTGATGTCCGAACTCAGAGATAGAGTAGCCGGCGCAAAGATCTTTACCAAGTTAGACCTTAAAGACGGCTGCCACCTGATAAGGATAAAAGAAGGAGATGAGTGGAAGACAGCGTTCCGTGCGAGATACGGGTACTACGAATATAAGGTTATGCCTTTTGGATTAGCTAACGCTCCGGCGACTTTCTAAGATATGATGAATCAAGTTCTATGGGAATACTTGGATGTCCGAGTTGTGTGCTAACTTGATGATATTCTCATCTACTCAAAGGATGAAAAGGAACACATCGAAGCTGTTAAGAAAGTCTTACAAAGTCTATCAGACTTTCAGTTAGCGGTATCACTAAAAAAATCGACTTTCCATACCACGGAGGTGGAATTTCTCGGCTATATGGTAGCAGTCGATGGGGTGTCTATGAGCACCCGAAAAGGTGGAATCCATAATGGTCTGGAAAGCACCTAAGTCGGTCAGAGAAGTACAAGTCTTTATGGGGTTTGCTAACTTCTACCGACGATTTATAAAAAACTTCACGGCTATTTGCAAGCCAATAACCGCGACATTACCAGGCAATCCGAAGAATTTTGAATGGGGAATTGAACAGGACACCGCTTTCGAAGAACTAAAGCACCGGTTCACTACAGCCCCCATACTCCACCAACTTTTCCCAGAAAGAGAGACGGTGGTAGAAACGGACGCTAGCGATTTTGCACTCGGCTACGTCCTTTCTCCATACTTTGAGACAAGATTACATCCAGTAGCTTTCCATTCAAGAAAACTAAACTCGGCGGAAAGCAATTATGAAATGCATGATAAAGAACTTCACGCAATCCTCGAAGCCTTTAAGGAATGTAGACACTACTTGATCGGGACAGAAAAACCGATTACAGTCTTTACCGACCATCAAAACCTACAATACTTCCTCACCTCAAAAGTCTGGAGCGGCTGTCAAATTCGATGGGCTCAGAAGTTGGTAGAATCCAATTTTCGCATTGTATACTGACCAGGAACAAAGGGCGGAAAACCTGACGCATTAAGCAGACGGCCGGAGTACCGTCATGAGGAGGGACCTGCGCATCGCGAACAGAAAATTTTAAAAGAAGAAAATTTCTTGGTATCGCTAGTAGCGAGGGTAGGCGATAAAGGAGAAGACTGGGATGGAGATAAGGATTTGGATTTGGAACCTAGAAGAGGTAGAAAGGAACCCGTAATTAGGGTCAAGAGATTGAGCAAAAAGGCATACTTGCCAACAAAGGGCTCACGAATGGCGGCAGGACATGACCTGTACGCCATAGAAGATGACATTGTCCCGAAATATGGACAAGCGTTAATAAGAACGGGTATAGCTGTTGGGCTACCCGAAGGAACTTATGGAAGAGTTGCCCCAAGAAGTGGATTAGCGGTCCGAAGCGGAATCTCTACTGGGGCAGGAGTAATCGATGCTGATTACACCGGCGAACTCAAAGTCGCACTTTTCAACCATAAAGATGTGGACTGCCAAATAAGAATGAGCGATCGCATAGCTCAATTGGTAGTAGAAAAGGGCAACACCTCGGACATGATGGAAGTCGATGACTTGGAAGAAACGGAGCTAGGAACCGCAGGATTCGGAAGCACCGACATAGCGACAAGATCCTTGATCGTCAAGGAACAGGAACCTAGCATCAGTTGCCTACCGGCATTGGCTAAAGACAACGAACATTGGTACGATATTTCTGAAGTACCCGAAAAAGTTCTAATGTCAAATGCTATCATCCTGCAAAAAGGTATGAAGCAATTCAATCCTGAATTCCTAAGCGAAATACAGGCAGCTATCGGGACAGACGCAGCTTGGAGGCAACGGAGAGAAGAACTCGCCAGGTTACGAGACGAAGGGAAGGATTTTCCCAAAGACTGGACTTTAACCGACGATCTACTATATTATAAGCAACGACTATTTGTACCAAATAGTCAGGCGCTATATACTAAGATTGCAGAAGGATGTCATGATGCAAAAGTTGCAGGACATTTCGGGCAAGAAAAGACTTTGGAAATAATCATGAGAGACTTTTACTGGAAAGGACTTGCGGCATGGGTCAACAATTACGTACGATCCTGCGATGAATGCCAGCATAACAAGTCACCTAGACATGCTAAGTACGGATTATTGCAACCACTGCAAATACCCTAAGCAACATGGGCATCTATCTCAGTGAACTTCATTACACAACTACCAGAGTCGCAAGGATGCACTCAGATAATGGTAGTAGTCGATCGGTTCACAAAGATGGCACATTTCATCGGACTACAGACCTCGGCTAAGGCCAAGGATGTCGCAAACGCATTCCTGGAAGAAGTATGGAGGCTGCACGGCCTACCAGCCGAAATTGTCTCGGACATGGACTCAAAGTTTCTAGGAGAATTTTGGGAATCCCTTTGCAAAGCGCTGGAAATTAAGCGAAGAATGTCAACGGCATATCACCCGCAGACTGATGGACAAACTAAACGTACCAACCAAGTGCTGGAAGGTTACCTGCGAAGTTTTGTCAATTATGATCAGGACAATTGGTATCAGCTGCTACCACTAGCTGAACATGCCTATAACAACTCCGCGACCAACGCTCACGGGATGTCAGCATTCTATGCGAACTACGGATTCCATCCACAGACAGAGTGGATGAAGGAGCGCGAAGCGCAAAATCCAGGAGCGACACTTTACGCAAACTGGATTAAGACGATACATGAACTAGCAAGAAGGTCACTAGAAAAGACACGAGAAGGGATGTCACAATATTATGACCAAAAAGCTCGACAACAGCCGGACTTTAAAATCAGAGACAAAGTAATGTTAAACGCAAAAAACATTCGCACCCGACGAAAATCTTAGAAGCTAAGTCCGAAGCTATACGGCCCTTTCCAAATTAGGGAAAAACGCGGATCCAGAGAATTCAAGCTCAACATATCCGATCGATGGAACATTCATCCCGTATTCCATGTCGCTCTATTGGAACGCTACAGCGAGTCAGTGGATAGCAATCGCCAACAACCCCCTAGAGAACCGGAGGATATTGACGGTGATCTGCAATAGGAGGTTGAAAAAATCGTAAGGAGTGAAATTCGTTCTTACAGGAAACGAGTACGCGGTCGCTATCAAGAGAACCGAGAACTGTGGTACTTCGTTAAATGGCAAGGGTGTTCGGAAGATGAGAAAACATGGGAACCAGCCACAGGTATGGAAAATGCGGAGGAAGTTGTGGAGAATTTTCATAATGAAAATCCGGACATGCCAGGAAGGGCAGAAGTAAGATAGTGGGGAAAAGGTTTTCCTACCGTGGCCAAGTAAACGCGGAAGGTTTTTTACCCTAACCACACTGTGTCTTAAAATGTATTTAGAAGAAAATTATAAAATGGTTATAAAGGCATTCGAGGCGAAGCCTGGTAGGAGGGAGCTCATGTTAGGCATATGGATATCCGAGGCATGTGCACAGACCCACTGTAGGGTAACTGCACACAGACCCTCAATTTACCGGAGTACCAACACCCCCCTCCGGCCCCCTTATAGGGCCCGCACGTCATTAACGAGATTTGGAGAGTTGCGTCCCATAACTAAAAAGTGACATCAATGAAGCCCACTTTATAACACCATATATGTCGCCGCCGTCCGTCCAACCGCATGCTGTTCGCAGGATATATGAGAGGGGACCTTTGGCGACATCTGGGAAGTGGAACGGAGGATATCCGGCCCAGGCGCATTGAGATCGTAGGCTTCAAAGTTAGGCTTCCTAACTATGAACCGCAAGTGACGGGATGTTTTCGGCGAAATACTCGAAGAGGATATCCCAGTGGCGGAAGCTATTAGGGGTATACCGAATCCACCCATACCCTTCTGAGATCAGATGTAGGTTCGTTGGTCATAGTAATAGGACCCCTCTACGGAGGCCGGCGGACCAAGGGGAAGCATGCTCAGAATGGAAGAGCTAGATAAGTCGGAGACCCTTAAAACGCTGACACGTTGGGCTCGTACTTGCGATTGGCACTAGGTGGCCCGGCATGAACCTGATCACTTCATGATCGAAGAGACTACTAGGACGATAGTCAACATGACTAAAGTAATATAATAGTCTATGCGGACATCTAAGTTAGAGGCCGCTGTTTGGAATGACAAACCGCGCAGTCATCTCAACGGAGGAATACTATTCCGAGTCCGCGAAAGGGTGTGATAAGTTACAGGGTCAAACGGTGTTCGCACTTATAAGATTCTGGACGTTTGCGTATTNTGAGGGTTGATTTCAATCGCCGGGTGTGTAGAGGAGACGGAGGATGGCCTATCTACGCGGACCTAATGTCCTCCTTATATAGTTGACCTTCACGCCCTTGTAACTCACTCCTCAAGTCACGCGCCACATATGACTCACAACTGTGAGTCATACCCGAAACATCGTAAACTAGTCATATGACCTAAATGGTCACATGCGCTAAACCCATGACCTCTAAATGAGGTCATGTGCGAAATATAACATATTATCATAACCATATCATATGACCAAAGTGGTCATATGTGCGAAATCCCATGACCTCTAATGAGGTCATGTGCAAAACATAACATACCTATGACTCATAACTATGAGTCATGTGAAAACCTTTCCTTGCTAAGCCACATTCGTGACAGCGAACACACAGACGCGGGATATAAATATCGAAGTGCCTCCTGAGCTTTACAGACATCATCAAGCAACGGAGAAGAGATCTTATCAATATAATATTGTTTTATGCTTTAAATCTTTACCTACCTATTTTAATCGAGACGAGCCTTCCTCGACAGATTCTCCAATCAAAGATTTCGGGCCTACGTCCCTCAGTTATATACTTGAGTTTGGCGTCCGCCTAACATGTATCATCAGAATCCAGTTTGCGTAAAGTGTAGCTCCTGGATTTCGAGCTTCATGCTACTTCATCCACTCTGTCTGTGGATGGAATCTGTAGTTTGCATAGAATGGTGACATCCCATGAGCGTTGGTTGCGGCGTTGTTATAGGCATATTCAGCTAGCGGTAGCAGCTGATACCAATTATCCTGATCATAAATGACAAAACTTGGAAGACAACCTTCCAGCACTTGGTTGGTACGTTCAGTTTGTCCGTTAGTCTGAGGGTGGTATACTGTTGACATTCTTCGCTTAATTTCCAGCGCTTTGCAAAGAGATTCCCAAAATTCTCCTGCAAACTTTGAGTCCATGTCCGAGATGATTTCGGTTAGTAGGCCGAGCAGCCTCCATACTTCCTTCAGGAATGCGTTTGCGACATCCTTGGCCGTATCCGAGGTCTGAAGTCCGATGAAATGTGCCATCTTTGTGAACCGATCGACTACTACCATTATCTGAGTACAACCTTGTGACGCGGGTAGTTGCGTGATGAAGTCCACCGAGATAGATGCCCATGCCGCGTAGGGTATTTGCAATGGTTGAAGTAATCCGTACTTACCATGTCTAGGCGATTTGTTAGGTTGGCATTCATCACAGGATCGTACGTAGTCATTGACCCATGCCGCAAGTCCTTTCCAGTAGAAGTCTCGCATGATTATTTCCAAAGTTTTTTATTGTCCGAAATGTCCAGCAACTTTTGCATCGTAACATCCTTCTGCAATCTTGGTATATAGCACCTGACTGTTTGGTACAAATAGTCTTTGCCTATAATACAATAGATTGTCGGTTAAGGTCCAGTCTTAGGGAAAATCCTTTCCTTCGTCTCATAACCTAATGAGTTCTTCCCTCCGTAGCCTCCAAACTGCATCTGTCCCGATAGCTGCCTGTATCTCGCTTAGGAATTCAGGATTGAACTGCTTCATACCTTTTTGCAGGATAATAGCATTTGACATCAGAACCTTTTCGGGTACTTCTGAAATATCGTACCAATGTTCGTGGTCTTTAGCCGATGCCTGTAGGTAGCTGATTCTAGGTTCCTGTTCCTTGACAATCAAGGATCTTGTCACTATATCGGTGCTTTCGAATCCCCAGGTTCCTCGCTCTGTTTCTTCCAAGTCGTCGACTTCTATCATGTCCGAGGTGTTGACCTTTTCTACCACTAGTTGGGCTATACGATCGCCTATTCTTATTTGGCAATCCACATTTTTATGGTTGAAAAGTACGACTTTGAGTTCACCTGTGTAATACGCATCGATTACTCCCGCGCCAGTAGAGATTGCGCTTCGGCCCGCTAATCTACTTCTTGGGGCAACTCTTCCGTATGTTCCTTCATGTAGCCCCACAGCTATACCCGCCCTTATTAACTCTTGTCCATATTTCAGGACAATGTCATCTTCTATGGCGTACAGGTCATGCCCTGCCGCCATTCGTGAGCCCTTTGTTGGCAAGTATGCCTTTTTGCTCAATCTCTTGACCCTAATAACGGGTTCCTTTCCACCTTTTCGAGGTTCCAAATCCAAATCCTTATCTCCATCCCAGTCCTCTCCTTCATCTCCTACCCTCGCTACTAGCGATACCAAGAAATTTTCTTCTTTTAAAGTTTTCTGTTCAGGATGCGTAGCTCCCTCCTCAGGACGGTACTCCGGCCGTCTGCTTAATACATCAGGCTTTCCGCCCTTTGTGCCTGGACTGTATACAATGCGAAAATTGTATTCTACCAACTTCTGAGCCCATCGAATTTGACGGCCACTCTTGACTTTTGAGGTGAGGAAGTATTGTAGGTTCTGATAGTTGGTAAAGACTGTGATGGGTTTCTCTGTTCCGATCAAGTAGTGTCTCCATTCTTTAAAGGCTTCCAGGATCACGAGAAGTTCTTTATCATGGATCTCATAATTGCGCTCCACCGAGTTTGATTTTCTGGAATGGAACGCTACTGGATGAAATCTTTTCTCAAAGTATTAAGAAAGGACGCAGCCGAGTGCAAAATCGCTGGCGTCCGTTTCTACCACTGTTTCTCTTTCTGGGAAAAAGTGGGGGAGTATGGGGGCTGTGGTGAATCGGTACTTTAGCTCTTTGAAAGCAGTGTCCTGTTCAATTCCCCATTTAAAATTCTTAGGATTTCCTTATAACGTCTCGGTTCTCGGCTTGCAAATAGCCGAAAAGCTTTTGATAAATCGTCGGTAGAAGTTAGCAAACCCCATAAAGACTTGTACTTCTATAAACCGACTTATGTGCCTTCCAGACCATTATGGATTCCACCTTTCGGGTGCTCATAGACACTCCATCGACCGCCACCATATAGCCGAGGAATTCCACCTCCGTGGCATGAAAAGTCGATTTCTTTAGCGATATTGCTAATTGAAAGTCTGATAGACTTTGTAAAACTTTCTTAACAGCTTCGACGTGTTCCTTTTCATCCTTTGAGTAGATGAGAATATCATCAAGGTAACACACAACTCCGACGTCCAAGTATTCCAGTACAACTTGGTTCATCATATCTTGGAAGGTTACCGTAGCGTTAACTAATCCAAAAGGCATAACCTTATATTTGTAGTGTCCGTATCTCGTACGGAACACTGTATTCCACTCATCACCTTCATTTATCCTAATCAGGTGGTAGCCGTCCTTAAGGTCTAACTTGGTGAAGATCTTTTCGCCGGCTAATCTATCTCTGAGTTTGGACATTAGTGGCAGGGGATGTTTGTTGAGGATAGTAATCTTATTCAGATTTCGATAATCCACAACTAGGCGTAATCTACCATCTGGTTTAGGTACGAATAATATAGGTGCGCCTGCTGGTGATTGGCACAGGGTGATTTTTCCTTGTTTGATAATTGTTTCCAAGTATTCTCGTAAAGCCTTAAGCTGTTTTTCGGACAGTTGATATATCGGCCCCCATGGGGGAGTTGATCCTGGAATCAGTTTGATTTCATGATCCAATGTTCGTCTTGGAGCTAGTTTTTCTGCTGTCTGGGCTTCATACAAATATTTGTAATTCCAGTATTCTTTCGGTAATACTTCCAGTTCCTCCGTATTTTCAATGGCTCCGATTCTTCCGATGCGGCAGGCATTAGGGTCCCAAGCGACGGATTCGTCATATTCAAACATATCCGCTATTCCTTCATCTTCTTCCACGCAATTTTCGCAACATTTTGCGGAGAAGGTCCAATTTTCTGCATCTTCTATCTGAGACACTGGGTGTTCACAATGCCACCAACCAAAAGAGATTATCATTCCATAGTGACCTGCTTTAACCACTTCACACGACACTTCTGAAATGTGTCGATTTTTTCCTATTTCGAATTTTATAGGGTGAGTGTAACACTTCCCTCCCGAGGCGGCTGACGATCCGTCAAAGCCTAAGATATCAACTGCATTGTCGCGTTCTATAGTAGGAACGCGTAGGTCTTCCACTAGGTCCTTGTTGATAAGGAACACGTTGGATCCTGTGCCTAATAAGACTTTGACTTTGTATCGCTTATCGTGTATATGGAGATAAGCGATCCCCTCCGGACAGTTGCATCGCTTTGGTTTTGGAGCGTCTAGCTCTACGCACTTGGCGCAGATGACACTTTCTTGGTTTTTTCGTTTAGGCATCGTTGGTGGGGGTGTAGGTAACAAAATGTTTGTTACTACGCCCGCGTAGTTTCGACCATTGAGGTCTCCTCAGACAAACTAGTAATTCTTTAGCTCTAACAATCTGGATCTACATACTTAAGCGGCGTTTCACCAATACGCTTATTGCGCACGAGCAGTTTTCAGGCTAGATGCCTTCTCCCAATACGCCAGACCTAGGCTCATAGTAGATTTTCGGGCGGTTATTAGCCATTTTACTCCCCTGGTGTGGGGTTCCCGCTTTCACTGAGTCCTTTTCCTTAGCATTTCGGTTATCCATCCAGCTCCCTCAGTGGGGCCTTGCGTACCAAAGCGGTACATCCCTATCCCACACTCTGGCTAGAAGGCAAGATAGTACATACGTATAATACGACTCAGACTCGTGTGGTAGATAGAACGGCACGCGTTGGTTGACCTCCTGTCGTGTATTGTTATTAGGTAGATCTTGCATTGCTATGTCCCAACTTCTTTGGTATAGTAACTTGCTTGCACACAGGTAGCAGGCAACTACCAGGTGACTCGAGGAATTTCGTACTGTTGGTTCCCGGGCCATGTAGGCATGTTAACTATCCTCTCTTTCGATCAAGACTCTCCATATATTGATTCTTGTGTTCGTGCTCGTAAGTCCCTCGCGGGGTCCCTTCACTTAGAGCCTACTTGCGTTGATCCTGAAACGAGAGACTTGCTTCGCGCCGCTTTGATCCTTTTAAGTTTCGACTCCCGTAGTTGCACACGGACTACCCAATCCCCATCGTGGTCGGTACCCAATACACCCCAGCCGAAGGGGGTTCCCATTTCGATTACAGCTCCATCAGGACACTGAATACCCAATCGCCGTCGCCGTTGGTACCAATGAACTGACCTAGGTCAGTTCCACGTTGTCCCCCAGTTCCCAGATCTTATTCACCCGGGCTGGGTTCTGGACGGTAGCGACCTTGCGAGCTATTTTAGGCTTCACAATAGCCGATCTTGCTCGTTGAATTCCCATTTTTATCGGTCTTGAGCTGACCGTTGCCGCCGATATATGGGCATCTCCCCAACCCGTCTGATGGGTGTGGTTTTTCTTTCTACAACGTGTGCAATCTCCTTCTTTCCTCCCTGTGTCTATCACACTTTGCGGGATACCGGTATGGGCCTGGGCGAAGTTTGTGTAGGTGGTTTTTGTAGTATCTCCTAACCTCTTCCCGGGCTTCTCCGGTTCATCGTCCCTTTTCCGTTTTCGTGGTGGGGCTCCACCTCCCTTGACATAAGGTTTAGTATCCCTTTGTCACTTTGATTTAGAGTCCCGTCGGTCTTCTCTTTTGACCTCTTGGACTATTTTAGACTGGGATGGTTGGTCGCGTCCAATTTTCTTTCTGGCTAGCAGTCCTTCTTCTGACCGTCCGCATAGCCTTATCCCCTCTTCCCATTCTTGATCCGTCGTATATTGCAGGGCTGACAACCTGCGAACAATTTGTTCAGGAAGTTTGCCTTCAACTACCTCTCTCCCGGATTCTCCAGTCATGCGTGCACGAATATTATGGTTGTGCATGACTGTTAGATAGCGTTCAATACTGCCGTCGTATGTGACTAGTTTTATTGCGTGAAGGGCTAGTCTTTCGGCTTCTACCGTGGCGAATCGCTTGATCATATCATGTTCAAAGCAGGTCTATGTTGCCAGCTGTGGTTGCTGGGTTTCCCTGTGAAGTCCATCCATGGCCTTCCGATACCATACAGTATAGGGAAGGACTATTTCTCCTCTTGTACGACTGAGCGTGTACATGATCCGTTCTCTTGCATCCTCCCAGATCCGCGGGTTTCTCTCGAAGTAATCAGTGCATTGCAAAATCCACACATATATATCTTGTGCGGGTTTGTCTTCAAAGAATGGGGGTGGCTCTGATGGTCGCTTAATATTCCCCGCCATCGCGTTGGCAAGTGTTTCTGCCATACCAGACTGTTCTGGTGTTTGTCCTTCCCTGCCTCGGCTAGGACCTCCGCTCCTCCTACCTCTCTTATCATCATCATCATCATCGTCACTAGGATCCCCTGGGTTGCCTCCTTGGGCACCTGAGGGGGATGCATCAACGGCTTCTCTGCCTTTTCCCTTTTCCCTATGTGTAGGTGGAGCGTAATACTCCTCATCGTCCGTTTCTTGGACTGCGGATAAAGGAGCGGGTCAAGCAGCTTCAGGACTTGGTGCGGCAGCCAACATTCTGTTTATCGACTGTGTTAATACCTTCCGGGTATTGTTAGTCTCGTTATTTTGCGGTGGCTGCTGGTCCTGAGATTGGCGGATTTCCGCCGGGTGGGTAGTCTGATCTAACCGCATCTGTCCTAGGGTACGGTTGACCTCTCTTTCACGAGTGCCACTTTGCACACGGAATTCTACGAATTCCGCTCTCAAACTGAGGACCATCTGTTTCAGAGTCTGGTCTCGGGCTAATGCTGCTTGGCTTTCGTGTCCGCTCGTTCCATGTAACCTCGTGGTTACCTCTTCATGTTCATGTTGACGCCTTTCTTGGGCGTCTATCTTCTTTGCCACTTCCCGGATCATTTCCTCTTGAATCCCTTTGACCTCAGCTTCAACTCCTGCCAGCTGCATCAACAAAAGCCCAAATTCGTTGTCATGGACATCTTGTCCTTCTGCGATTTGTTGCTGTACCTCAATTAACTTTAAGGTATTTTCCTAGGTTGTCCTCTTCAAATGTTTGAAGGTGATGTTGGCTTGGTCGAGTAAGCTGTCTATATCCTGCCTTATTCGACCCAAGGTTATCCCAAGACGGGCAGCCAATCTGGCTAAGTTTGCAGCGTGGTCTCCTCCTGGTTTAGGAGTAGAGGCCCATGATATCCTATGCGTGCTTGCGACACTAGAGGATCGCTGAGAGGGGAGATTTCCTCTCCGGAACGCAGGTTCCTGAGGTGTTGAAGGGAAGGGACTATGAATGGCGGAATCATCCACCTTATCCGTGGTGTCGGGTCGGGTATCCATAGGTTCACCCGCCATTATTCTTTTCCTCGGGTGCTGAGGTAGTTCCGCCATGGTGATACTTTCCAGATATGCTAACTGCTCTAGTAGCCCTGGATGCGTGATTACTGGTACTTCGTACCAGAGTTCTTGATATCCTTTAAAAGGTTTAAGGAATCGTATATAAGGTATCCAATGTTTGAGATACTCTAGAGGTGTAGGTATAAAAGGGTTAGGTTGGTCCGACTCAGGACTCAAAACCTGAATTTCCTCTTTTTCGAGGTTTAGGATGTACTTATAGTACATATGAAAGTGTATTAGGCCCAGGCCAAGGGGATGTTTGGCCCCTGGATGACTGTGCCGGGGTTTTCCTTTTCCTTCTTTTCTGTCTTTAAAGAGCACTGGGTGCTCCAGTCGACGAAGTTTTCCGACGCGGTTGAATTCTACTTAAAATCCGAACCGTGCCAGGTACGATATATGCTATTGAATTGATCCCTCGTTGGGATCCCGAAAGGTACTGTGAACTACGAGGGTTCTTGCATATATTCTTCTTCGATTTCGAACAGCTCGGTTTCAAATATTTCTTCGAAGGAATGAACATAGATAGGACAGTGAGGTGCTTCGAAAATGTAATCGAAGTCTGAGGTGAGGGTGGAGTTTGAAGTGAACTCGTAGTTCATATAGTGAGCCTTGGTAACAGGAGAACTATCAATATACTGTTAGGCGGACGCCAAACTCTAGTATATAACTGAGGGACGTAGGCCCGAAATCTTTGATTGGAGAATCTGTCGAGGAAGGCTCGTCTCGATAAAATAAGTAAGGTAAAGATTTAAAGCGTAAAACAATATTATATTGATAAGATCTCTTCTCCGTTGCTTGATGATGTCTGTAAAGCTCGGGAGGCACTTCGATATTTATATCCCGCGTCTGAGTGTTCGCGGACTACTTCTAACTACTATGCCTCCGAAGTACCACTCTGGTTTTAATACGCAAACGTCCAGAATCTTATAAGTGCGAACACCGTTTGACCCTGAAACTTATCACACCCTTTCGCGGACTCGGAATAGTATTCCTCCGTTGAGATGACTGCGCTATTTGTTATGCCAAACAGCCGCCTCCAACTTAGATGTCCGCATAGACTTTTATATGACTTTAGTCTTGTTGACTATCGTCCAGTCGTCTCCTCGGTCATGAAGTGATCAGGGTCATGCCGGATCACCTAGTGCCAATCGCAAGTCCGAGCCCGACGTGTCAGCGTCTTAAGGGTCTCCGACTTATCTAGGTCTTCCTTTCTGAGCGTGCTTCCCCTTGGTCCGCCGGCCTCCGTAGAGGGGTCCTATTACTAGGACCAACCAACCTACAGCTGATCTCAGAAGGGTATGGGTGGATTCGGTATACCCCTAATAGCTTCCGCTACTGGGATATCCTCTTGGAGTATTTCGCCGAAAACGTCCCGTCACTTTCGGCCCATAATTAGGAAGCCTAACTTTGAAGCCTACTATCTCAATGCGCCTCCGACGGATTTCCTCCGTTCCACTTCCCAGATGTCGCCAAAGGTCCCCTCTCATATATCCTGCGAACAGCATGCGGTCGGACGGACGGCGGCGACGTATATGGTGTTATGAAGTGGGCTTCATTGATGTGACATTTTAGTTATGGGACGCAACTCTCGAAATCTCGCTAATGACGTGCGGGCCCCATAAGGGGGCCGGAGGGAGGTGTTGGCACTCCGGTAAATTGAGGGTCTGTGCGTAGTTACCCTACCGTGGGTCTGTGCACATGTCTCGGATTTCCATATGCCTAACAACAGCTTACTCCAATGCAGGTCACTCCGATACTATTGGAATGTCACCATATAAGGCTGTGTATGGACGAGAATACCAACTACTCGATACCTATAAAGTCAATGCTACCACAGTACCTGCATCTGATGATTACTACAATCGACACCAGGAGATTAGAAATGCGGCATACCAAGCGTTACGGTTGGCTAGAGAAAGAGAGAACAGAATGGCAATTAAGAGGAGAAACTCACACAAACCTGTCGAGATTGGGGAAAGGATTATGGTTTTTGGAGACCAGTTTGCAACGGAATCCGGCAGATCTCGGAAATTGCAGCCACGCTGGTGAGGCCCTTTTCCAGTACTCGAATTTGACGAACACACTCAGAACTATACAGTTAGCATGGATGCTAGAATGTACCGAAGGAAGAAAGGAGTTTTCCACTGCTCAGTAGTCAAACCTTACCACCCAACGATAATTTCCGATTTTCAGGGCGAGCATTTGCAAAGCTGGCACCCATTCTCATAAATGAAGAACAGGAATGGTAAGTTCAATCAGTCATCGATTACAGAGAATGATATGGAAAGGGACAATTTTTGGTTAGTTGAAAAGGATATCCTGCAAGCGAGAATAGTTGGGAACCAGTGGAAGGATTAGAACATGCGATGGAATTAGTCCAGGCATGGTGGACAGATAACATGCTAGGAGATAAATTTCCTACGGTATTTTCTGGGTTTATTCCTATGTGTTATTCCCCTACTAAAGACGGTTTTGAGAGCTATCAAAATGTACCCCCGGTTGATAGAGGTTTTTGAGATCCTTATTTGAATTCTGATTATGATAGTGAGGATTAGGAATTTTATTGTTATGTTTTAAAATAAAAGTTTTATTTTGTTTTCAGGATGTAACAGGTACTGGTTACTGGTTAGGATTTTCATGTATCAGTTGATACTGGTTGAGTTTTGAATATGTTTCAGGAAATGAGGTGTGCCTCTAGCCTGATAGTATAGGGTTTGATACTCTATATGTTTTATGTTTGGTTTCGAGTATCGGTTTGATACTCTATATGTTTTATGTTTGGTTTCAGGGCTACCGTTTTGGAGTCCATTATGTTATGAGAATAAGGCTTCTGGTAGCCTAGGAAGTGTATTTAAGAACTGCTATTCTTCTTGTTAGAAGGAGAAAACTTCGGCAGACAGAGTTTTCAATATACTTGGTTGAACAGTTACTCTCTTCCGTTCGCTTCAAGAATCTTTAGTTTGAGACCTACCAAACATTTCGAAGACTTCAGTAGTTGCGATACAGTAAGAAGTCAATTCAATAACCTTGGCTAAAGCCTCCGGACTTTGATTCGCTAGCTACTGCTTCAGTACAGAACAAAGCCCGTCAACCCTACGATTACCGCATCTCCCGAGAGGCGGTTACACCGAAAGTGACGGGACGTTTTCGGCGCAATACCCTAGGAGGATATCCCAGTAGTGATAGCTATTAGGGGTATACCAAATCTACCTATACCCTTCTGAGATCAGCTGTAGGTTGGTTGGTCCTAGTAATAGGACCCTTCTATAGAGGCCGGCCAACCAAGGGGAACCATGCTCAGAAAGGAATACCTAGATAAGTCGGAGCCCCTTGAGACGCTGACATGTCGGGCTCGGACTTGCGATTGGCACTAGGTGGCCTAGTATGAACTTGATCACTTCATGACCGAAGAGACTACTGGAACGATAGTCAACCAGACTAGAGTAATATAATAGTCTACGCGGACATCTAAGTTCAAGGCCGCTGTTAGGAATAACAAATAGCGCAGTCATCTCAAGGGAGGAATACTATTCCAGGTCCGTGAAAGGGTGTGATAAGTTTCAGGATCAAACGGTGTTCGCACTTATAAGATTCTGCATGTTTGCGTATTAAAACCAGAGTGGTACTTCGGAAGCA
The DNA here is from genome assembly GCA_014065205.1 of Tuber brumale. Taxonomy (NCBI): domain Eukaryota; kingdom Fungi; phylum Ascomycota; class Pezizomycetes; order Pezizales; family Tuberaceae; genus Tuber; species Tuber brumale. The sequence continues at coordinate 18,993 of JACCEG010000120.1, forward strand.
TAGTAGTTAGAAGTTGTCCGTGAATACTCAGACGCAGGATATAAATATCGAAGTGCCTCCTGAGCTTTACAGACATCATCAAGTAACGGAGAAGAGATCTTATCAATATAAAATTGTTTACCTTAGAAATCTTTACTTTACCTTTACTTTATCAAGAAGAGCCTTCCTCGACAGATTCTCCTAACGAAGATTCTGGCCTACGTCCCTTGGTTATATACTTGAGTTTGGCGTCCGCCTAACAGTACCTGAGTGTGAGGTGGCTGAGGGATGTAGATGAAGGGCGTAAGCAGAAGAAGGATTTGTATGATGAAATTCCTCTAACACAACGTTCCAGGCCAGCCTTGTCCGGAAAAACCCATGGTTACTCTATACTGTGGTCCGAGTGTCGGTAGTAGAACTATATATATTATTAGTAGTAGTTCCGCTAATATTGGAAAATTGATAAAAGTATTCTGAATACTAACCTAGAAGCTGCCATACTCTCTAAACAAGAATCTAAGGATGATTGAGAGGCGGGTGCAGGGGGTGTGAAATGCGAGGTATGGGGAAGCAGTAATGGTGTATGTAGGAGGTAGGTTTGTACGAGAAGGAAAGAATTAATGACTGCGGTATCAAGTAACCAAAAGAAGAGTGGAAGCCAGTTACGGCATACACGAAGTTGTGTATAGTAGTAACTTCTTCGCTGATCTGCTATATCCACTCCCTCCATGTAGTCATTATAGTTAACAAAAAGAAATGGTATTCTCATTTCTTTAACAGGCTGATCACCAAATCCAGCTAATACCAGATCCCGGTTGTTAGGCGTGATTCATGGTCGTCTTAGGGAGCGAGTTGCAAAATTTAGATCCCCCACAGTACACTCATGATATGTTGTTAGAAATCTAACTACATTTTTGTCTTGACAAACAATAGCCAAAACTTAATTTAAAACAAAACCAGAGAGTGTATTCCATGATAGCTTAGAGGCATGCTTGTTAAATTTAAGAGTGTGGGGATATTTTGAGGAATTTGGCCTAACTGTACCACATGCTGCAATAGAATATTCACGAAGTGCTTTAAAAAGGGGTATGTTGGAAAAATAATTGTCACAATATAAGATAAAACGATGTGTAGTATAGGGAAAAGACATCATCAATTGAAAAATAGCATGAGAAGTAGGAGAAAGAATCTGTTTACTTGGCCCCTGGTATAAAGAGTTTTTTAAATCAGAAAATTTATCAACTCTTGAGGTAAACATAAAGGCATAAGTATAACCTTACTCACATAAAGCTAACATCTTGAAGCCTTGAGGAATAGGTTTTGCCCGCATCATAACTGTATGAACCGAGCGCCCTGTAAATCTTACCATCATCTCATCGATTGCCACACTGCTTCCTGGTACCATATATGCCTGAAATCTCTCTTCCAAATTCCTGGCCAGTGGTTGCAGCTTTTCTGTCCAATGGCATTGTGAACTGGGGTGGGAGGTAACTGGAGCAACATGAAAATACCGTTTCAGCTGCTCAAATCGGAACTTTGACATGTATTGAGTAATATCATGAATAGGAAACTCATGACTTCTTTTTCAATATAGCCCTATTCTCGCCTTATGTACTCCCATGTAAATCAATAGGCTAATAAAAATCATGATTTCTCCAGCTGTAGTTCTTTGCCATCTCCGCCCACTCTGGCCTGCATTCTTGTACTCAGCATACCGATTTGTATTTTCTGCGAGTGTGTCGAACTCGGTATCAGAAAAGTACAATTGGAAAAAGGTTCCCAGAGTCAATTGTGCTATCCTCCCATACCTAGTATCGTGGAATGCAAACTATGGAGGAAGAGTAAGGTATCGTGTATGCTCAGGTGAAGGATGAATCAGTGGACAGAATCGTGGTGGAGGGGGTAATTCTCGGTCAAGATCCTGGACTGATGCTCGGCTATTATGGATTTCTTCGGAACCATCATCTTCCATTTCCTCCTCTTCATCCTCATTTCCAACCATCATACCAGCATGGCCTACTCCCTTATATGCATTCTCTTCTAATTCCACCTCTTCTTCAGAATCATCGAGATTCATAAAACCTGTGTACCGTGGGATAGGTTTCAACTCATCCAAAATTGTGAGCGCTGGGTGTTCAATATAGGATGCCATTTTTCAGTTGCAGTTTCTAAACATCATTAACAAACCTACTCAATCTTTACTTTTCAGCATTCTTTACTTACCGGAATATTGAACAGCCAAAAACCCTTCTCTTGAGCTATGTTCCCTCGTCCCAACCGTTGCATCTCTGCAGTTATATCCCCATTTTCAACCCTGATGTCAAGGTCTCCTGTGTTACCAGTAACTATTCTGCTTATGGCTAATATCTTATTTAGCAGTGTTTAGGGTGGCACTAACATCTTTCCGTGAATACGAATGAAGGGATAGCGTGAGACATCGGGTAGATCAACCCCGCTCCCAACATCAAGGAACCCACTAAATCCAAAAATCAATCACACCAATACTACGAGCAACAGCCCAGCAACAAGATGAGCAGGAAAGTCGAGTCCAGGAGGCGTTAAGGGCAATTCGAGGGGGTTTGGATGGTAGGGTAGCCGCTGCGGTGGAGTTATATGGGACACCCCGAACGACCTTATATTATAGGCTGTCAGGAGAGCGGAAGACTCGGAGGGAAGGGCATATTGAACAACAATGGCTAACGCTACCGGAAGAAAAGGCTATTACCAAATGGTGTTTTGAGATGGATGATAGAGGCTTCCCTCCCCGGCTAGATATGATGAGAGATATGGCAGCTCATCTAGAACTAAAGTGGTTAGGTAAGAAGGGCCCACCTTTCGGAAAGTATTGGTTTTCAAGGTTTCTGGATAGAAACCCTACGATCACAGTCAAGTTGAGCTGTAGTCCGAGCGGCAAAGAGCTCAAGCAAATGATCCACAAGTCATCAAAGACTTTTTTGCCAAACTTACCCACCTCATTCGTGCTCATAGCTTAAAGGCCTCCCAAGTCTTTAATATGGATGAAAAAGGGTTTCTTCTTGGACAGGCTGCTCGAGCACGAGTCCTTTGCCAGCGTGGCAGAAGAAATCCTAATGTCACCCATGATGGAGGGCGTGAGTTGGTAACGGTTGCTGAGACTGTTAGTGCGGCTGGCCTGGTCTTTTCTCCACTTATAATCTACCATGGAGCAGCTCAGTATTTGGGATGGCATAAGAATCTGACTGCTGAAGAGAAGGATAATGTGTTCAGCTTCTCACCCAAGGGCTGGATTGATGATAGACTAGCTTTGATGTGGCTTGAGGAGATTTTTGAACCTCAAACAGCACCATTAGCCGGCCGATCACCACGGCTACTTATCATCGATGGCCATAGCTCCCATCTCACCTTTCAATTTGTGCAATTTTACCTTGACCACAACATTTTGCTCCTTTGCTTACCGTCACACAGTACCCACCTCCTCCAACCCCTTGACGTGGGATTGTTTTCTCCCTATCAGCACTACTATGGGTGTGAAGTAGATAACTACCAGCGATCTGGTCATAACTCAGTCAATCTTGGAATCAAGAAATCCTAGTTTATTCGAATAGTTGCAAATGCAAGAGCGAAGACCTTTACACTTTCTAATATCTGTAATGCATTTGAGGGAGTTGGGATTTGGCCTTTGTGTGCACATAAAGTGTTAGGAAAAATGAGGCCGGAGGTCTCCTCACGCCGAGATACATTTGGGCTAATAGCAATACCATGGAAGAGCAAGGACATTCGGCGACAGGTTCAGGTTGCTGAAAGCTTACTTGATACTGGTATGGCCTCACTATCACTCAAGGACGATGTCCAGACTATGGATCAGATTATGATAATACAGGTCAAAACAATTATGCGAGAGCTGGGACATCAATTGGAGACTGAAATAGCCCAACAGGAACTCTACCAGGAACAGTCCAAAAAGCTCCAGGGAATTGTTCCCATATACAATAAAACCGACCGACGGAAGCTTACTGAGGCTAGGATCATCACAGGGGCAGATCTGATGAGGTTGCATGACATCCGGCTGGAAAAAGATATTAAACCACAATCTTCAACCAAAGGTATAAGAAACACCTCACAGAAAAAGAAAAAAATCCCACAGCAATAAACTCTTCGGAAGCAGCATCATGTTATGATTATTGATGAGCCAATCATAATAGTAGACACTTCATTACCTGAAGAGGTCCAAAGCAATCATTCTAGTGAGCTTAGTGAGAGTGACTGGATTTCCTCTCCCGAGAGTGAAGTCCCACCAACAACCATTCCTTTACAGCCAAGAACCAGCAAACAAAAAACTACCAATATCCTTCCTGATCGACCTCTTCATATGTTGCTGCGCTCACGGAAACCTTAAGCTAATATTTTGTCTTTTTTCCTTCACTGTAAGTTTCTCTCTTAAATTACACCTGTCTTCATACCTTCTTTGCTAACCTTTCTTCCACTTTGTCTAGACATATTTTTTACCTGGCTAGTTAGATTCAGCCCATCTCCCCTGTCTTTCTCATAGTCTTTTTTTTTTTAGGGCTCAGGTTCATGGAGTTATTCAATTTCTAAAGTCGATTGTGGTTCATCTGCTGTGTTGTCCCGGATCCCGGTGTTGTCCCGCATCCCCGTATTTTACGTTAACCCTTATTTCTATTTTTTTATTTTTAAGTCAACTTGCTGGAATAGATGTACAGAATAGTGGTGCTACTAATGCTGACTGGGCTTGAAATATTAAGTTAGAGTTTTCTTAAAAAAATTTAGTGAATCATTCCTTTTTCTGAGGTTGTTCACATGGTGTGATTGACGGCAGTGATATTTCATGACTGAGAACAGTCTACTCTCTAGGCGCTTCGAGGCGGGAGTTTAGGGGTGGGGTAGTCTACTCGAGTAGCCACCGCACCGGCATCTCCCGTCATGATCAAGTCGTTATCCATTATACAGTTCCCATTCCAATTCCCGACCTTATCCACCCTCGCCGCTCCCACTCCCATTTGAAATTGCCTTCTCCGTCTTTGCCAACAACTTTTCCGTAATCCCCTCAAACACCGGGCAAAGCTTCGACTCCTCATACCTCTGTAGTAGCTCCACCCCATCTGTCGTCTCCTTTTGTCTCTCGAGCATAAGATTGAAGGCTGGATCAATCGGCACGGCGCCGAAAAAGTCTACGCCAAATTGCTCCGCCATGACGGCACCACCGCCGCTGGAGAAGACGTTTGTGCAGGTAGAGCAATGTGGACACACGAAGCCACTCATGTTCTCGATCACCCCGAGGATGTCGAGCCCGACCTTTTTACAAAAGTTGAGCTCCTTGCGCACGTCTGCCGTGGAGATCGCCTGCGGGGTCGTCACAATGACGGCACCGTCGGGGGATACGCTGCGGAGCTGCTCTGCTAGGGAGATGTGTTCATCGGAGGTCCCTGTCGTGCACCTTGTATCAACCTCCGCAGGGGCAAACGAGTGAGGGAAGAGAGAGAATACCTGGCGGCGTATCAACCAATAAATAATCCACATCCCCCCACAGAACGTCGGTAAGGAACTGCCTGACCATAGCCGTCTTCTTGGGCCCTCTCCAAACAACACTATCCCCCCGATCCCGAAGCAAGAAGCCCAAACTCATACACTCGATACTCCCTACACCATTCCCTGCTGAGCCCGAGTCCGCGACTTTCACGGGGATCCAGCCACCGGGAGCCTGGTGGACTTTCTCCTCCTCCACGTTGAACATCCGCGGGATGTTCGGGCCTGTCAGGTCTATGTCTAGGACTCCGACTTTTTTGCCGGCCCGGGCGAGGGTCAGGGCAAGTTGAACAGTCACGGAGGATTTGCCGACACCGCCTTTGCCGGAGAGGACCTGTAGGGGTTAGCTGATGGTACTCGGGGGGAGGGGGGAAGGCTTACCAGGACAACATGTTTTACGTTTTCCAGCATTTTGAGGTTGGGAGTGGATATTGATGGTGGGGAGGAGAGAGGCGACTAAAGGTGGTGAGGTGTACTGTAGATGTGGGGAATGGTGCTTATAAATGGAGTGAAAATTCGTTATTTACGATATAATGGATTCTATGCCCACTTGGGAATTTCAAAGGCAGACAGATAGACCTTATAACAGGCTATAGTTTCCCGTAGGAATTAAAGGAGGAATTAACCCGCATTACTCTTTGCGCCTGGTAGTCTATCATATCCTATCATCGCACCCTGAAGATCTCGAGGGCAAGCCGCGGACCCTATGACCTCACTTTGGTAAAGCCTAGGATAGGCTTGGCAGAACTAGCACCTCCGCCGACCTCTACCGGTATTCAACACGTTAAATTCTAGAAAATACTCTATCATACAAATCTGATAATACAATACCCTATCAGAAGGCCACCATACTTGTACGAGTACTGTACCACCCAACTCTTTTCGCCATCTCGAACACTGTACTCGAGTACAGTACGGTACCTGACAGCGGGGGAGGGGTCAGATTTAGTGACACCCTACAACAAGACGAGTACTCGAGTATCGGTACCGATACCGGTACCACACCATCCTTGCAGCAAGCAAGTAACAAAAGCAAACAACACGACCTCAACCCGCCGCACCATACAGTACCCCACTCCTCTCACCTCCCTCTACAACCAAAAATAGCCATGGCAATCCCTTACACCCGCTTCGAAGTAGAACTTGAGGTTCCTCCCGTCTCCCTCCCTCCCCCTCCTCACCCAACCGCTAACGTGTCCAGTTCGTCCAATGTCTCGCAAACCCCTTCTACCTAAACTTCCTTGCGCACAGCAAGACCCTGGAAGATGAGCGATTTAAAAACTACATCATCTACCTTCAGTACTTTCGCAAACCAGAGTACACGAAGCTGCTCACGTACCCGGTGCACTCGCTGGCGGCACTGACGCTGTTGCAGCAGCCAGGCTTCCGGGCTGAGATCATGAATCAGGGGTTGGCGATGGGGATGTTAGGCGAGGTTGTGGCCGAGGGGAAGAAGGAAGGGGAGAGGGAGAGGGAGGCGGAGAAAGCTGGGGAAGGGGAAGGTGGTGGTGGTGGTAGTGGGGAGGGTGGGGCTGGGGGGAATTGAGGGATGGGTTGTCGCAATACAGTGGCTATGGTATTGAGCGGGATATCTTAGGCCCTGTTCGGCAGGACAAAAAAATTGTGATTTTTTCACTTTGGTGGCGTTTTTTTCATGATTTAATGTTTGTGCTGTAATAATGTACGGAAAGGGAAGCCTTTTGTTGCTGTCTAGATGTATTCAGTCCCGGCGTTCACGTTGCTTCTATTAAATGGTTACAATGGTAATGTTTTAGTGTGCACCTTGAAACCGTACCCGGTATGAGGGGCAGCAATTGACCCACCGAAAGAAAGAGCCTTGAGGAGACCCCCATCAAACAAAAACTATCCCCTCCCAGCCAACGTCTCCAGCCTACTCGCCAGAACTTTGTGCTTCGCTACAACCCCTACCCACTCCTCTTCCTCTCCATCCCCATCCTTCTCCTCCTGCTCCCCATCCCCCATGCCAAAACACTCAATAACGCCCAGAATAGCCCCAAACTCCCCACCCAGTCTCCCCATACTCCCGGCAGCATACAGCACCTGCGTAAGCAAACTCTCCCGAACACTCCTCTCCTCAATAGTCTTCAGGTACCTCCCCAACGTCTCGGTCAAGAGCGACAACAAATGCAACACAAAGCTTGCCAGCGGATCCGGCGCTTGGCCACCTTCAGGGTCGTCGTCATTTGCGCCGGAGCTCATGTTCGATAGGGTTGAACTGCTCCTGCTGCGTATGCCTATCCCCACAGAGCTCATTATCGGCGAATGCGGGTGCGGAGAACTCGGTGGTGGGGGGTCCGGGTTTACGGCGGGGAGAGCGTTCGGGAAGATACTCTTGTACATGGAAACTATACCGAAACTCTGCTCTCGGAAGACTTCTATCCAGCGTTTTAAGTAGCGCTCTGTCTGCGTGCCGCCACCCCAGCTGCTAGGCGTTGTGGTTGTTGTAGTATCGGTTGAGGAAGTATTGTCGTCTTTGCCATTTTGTCGGCGTTCCCGCTCTTCTTCAGCTAGTTCTTTGAGCGGGTCTAAGGCGCTGAGGAGGCCGGAGAGAAATGCGAGTCTGCAGACAAGGAATAGGCCACGCAGACCTCGTTCATCCATTGCGGCTTCTTTGGTGCCACAGCGGCGGAGGAAGCCGATCGTTTTCATTGCCGTTGGGAGCTTCAATGGACCGCGGAGGGTGCCGATCAGGTTTGCGGTCATGGACTTTTGTAGCGTTTCGCATTCTGCGTAGACCGAGTCTATTGTTGGTGAGTTATGATATAGTGAATGTAGTCTTCGGACATGAGCTAAAAGGTCGAGCGCTGTTGGGTACGAGGATGTGGAGATTAGGGATTGGAGGAGCGCTGGGAGTTGCAGAATGTCCAAGAGTCTATCCAGGTTTTTGGAGAGGAGGTGGGTTCTCGAGCGGTTAGTTAGGTATGTCCCGTCTCGACTAAAATTTGTGGTAAAGCTCGTTATTTCAGAGTCAATCGCAGGTAGGCTATTCTCGAGGGTAGTGAGGGAGGAATGAAGTGACTGGATGGATTCGGGGACCGCTGAGAGGTGGTTAGAAGCGGCTATGATGGACTTGTGAGACCGTGATGAGAGGGATTGTAGCGAGAGGTTTAGGGAGTGTAATGAAGATGATAGCGATGCTGGTTCGGAGTCCGCAATTGAGGTGAGTGGAAGTGAAGATATCCGGGAGAGGTATTGTGTTGAAACAGCCGGGTCCGGTGGGGCAGCCGACTGAGGGATGTGTGGAAGTAAGAGGTCGAGAAGTGGGTTGAATGAGGAGACCGAGGGATCCATTATTGGTATTTGCGGAGGTGACAGTATCTTCACAGAGCCGTTGAATTATGTGTAGACCGATTGTGGGTATGCTTGCGAAAGGAGTTAACTTCCAAGTTAGACTAACAATTGATCTTAAGCTGGAGTAGGAATCCTGCCGCTATCTCTGAACCCCGGAACCTGTGGTTATTAGAGTTACCCGGTTATGATAATATTATATTGCCCAGGAATTGGGGCCACATAGCATCACTCGGAGCACTGCTTTGGCCTCCAAATGGTTTAATTGCGGTAATATTATTAAATTTTGTACGATAGCATGAGGCACAGTGAGAATCTGATTTTGATATAATTTTGTCCAAGAGGCTCAATGAAATAGTTCTATGTCTCAGTAACTTTTGTCTATTCCTCTTGACGCCCGCCACCCCCACCACCCTGCTTAGCCCCTTTGGCGCCGCAGATTTCATCAACGCGAAGGAGCAGGCACGCAGACTAGAGAAATTATTAGTGAAATGTAAATCCAAACACGCAAATAAGTTTCTTGTCTCACCTCAATAGCTGTCTTAATGCTTTGTAACTTCACTGCCTCGGGCTCCCAGACACCATACTCCTTCATATCAACAATCTTGCCGGTATCGCCATCAATTCCCCAGGTGTGCTCCTTCGCGACGTGCTTTGCACGTAACTGGGTGAGTACTCTGATTGGGCTGGCACCGGAGTTCGTGACTAGTGTTCTAGGAATGACTTCCAGGGCCTCCGCAACTCCCCTGTATGGCCACTGCTGCACACCCTCTATGGACTTTGAAATCTCTGCAAGGCGTGCAGAGATAGCCATCTCAGTTGCGCCACCTCCAGGAGCCAACCGGGGGTGGAAAAAGACGTTTCGTGCTACTGACATTGCGTCTTGCAGATTACGTTCGATTTCGTTAAGGATATCCTTGGAAGGACCGCGGAGGAGGATTGTGCAAGCTTTAGGATCTTCACACTTTGTCATAAACGAAAAGTATCTAAGAGAGTCAGTTGTGCTGCTCCCATGAAGCCCAATGGTAGGATTAGAATCACATACTCATCACCAATTTTCTCAATATCAAAGAGACCACATTTTATGCCAACATCTGACTCATTGATGTCGTCTACACGGTTCACAATTGTAGCACCGACGGCACGGGCGATACGGTTGTTATCGGTTTTTCTGACACGGCGAAGGGCTGTTACATTGCCCTTGAGGAGATAGTGCTGAGCAAGATCTTAGGGCAGTACTGTTAATCTTTTGTCCTAACGAAAGACTGTGGGGGGGGCACACCCGAAACACCCTTTTCAGTAATAACCAAATCCGGCTTGAACGCTAAAATGGCATCACACATAGCCTTAACCTGCCTTTCCTCTATTTCCAAAATCTTACTCCAGTCCTCCTCCTTACTAATTTCGATATTAGTCTGAGACTCTCCCTTCTTATACTCCAGCGGGCAATCCAGTAAGATAATTCTAGGGTTCTCAATCCTTCTCCTCATCTTCGGGTGCGTAATATCCTTATTCAGCATGACACCGTCAAGAACTCTCGAATCCTCAATCTCTCCTCCAGGAATTTTCTCAACCCTGGCGTAACGCTTGATGTCGACCTCTTTCTTTCCTCCCTGATCCCTCGCAACGGTGCGGACAGCCGAAAGGGCAAGATCACACATTAGCTCCGACCACCTAGAGACAAACTTTGTGCCGATAGAAGACTGGATCAAGTTATGCATCGCCTTATCATCGTCGGTAGAGATAGGAATGGAGATGTCTTCAACGATAGCCAGGGCGTCGGCGAGAGCTCTCTTGAAAGCTTGGATAATGACAACCGGGTGAATGTTACGTTGCAACTGGGGGAGAGCTTGTGCGAGTATTTCACCGGCAAGGATGATAACAGTAGTAGTGCCATCACCAACTTCTTCGTCCTATCCACAAATAGATCATAAGGTCAATGGTTACTCCCACAGAAAACCCGAGTTGCCTTCACAGCCCTCAGAATCCCCGTCACACCCGGGACTAGCAGTAACAATAGCAGCCAACAGGGTGGGGAAAACGGTCATACCTGCGTCCGGCTCAACTCAATCATACTCTTAGCAGCAGGGTGTGCGACCTCAATCTCCCTCAGAATAGCATGGCCATCGTTTGTCAGTACAATCCCACCCATTGGGTCCAACAGCATTTTCAACATTGCTTTTGGGCCTAAACAAGACCGAATGATGTCCGCAACGGTCTTAGCAGCGGTGATATTCGAAATTTGAGCTTTGCGTCCTATTTATCAAAACAAGCACACGTTAGAGATCAGATAAAAGCGGAATATAAAAATAGGTGAAAAGGTACCAGTCTGTCGCTCCCCGGACTGGGTGTTCATAACTAGCACTGGAGCCTGCATTGCAAAGAGAAAAAAAGGGTAATTATCTGGAGCAAACTTCCAAGAGAGCCGTTCAAGTGTGGAGATGATTTGGGGGGAAGGAAGGATCTGATAGGAAAGGTTGGGTCGTTGTATGGCGGGGTGGTGGAAGACGGCGATGCGGGGCGGAAAGGGCTCGACAATCTCTTTTCCTTTTGGGGGGGTTTTGTGCGTTTTTTGTGAGTGGCAGAATATCGCCAAGACTATGCACCGAAGCGTGCCAGAGGCTCTCTGCGTTTACCAACATCCCATTGTTCAGGACACTCCCACTAACCACCACCTCCGCTACCACCATAATCAACCCGCAAATCCGTTGTATTGTGCCGCTTCACAACATCCACTCCCCGACCATCGGGCACCATATCGGTATATCTATCAAACCACAGGCACAATCTTTAAGCACCCATCACCATGGTCTCCTGGTCAACAATGCAACCCTTCGTCATCCTATTAGGGCCCATAATCTACTCCCGCGGCAAAGCTTTCTACCAATCCACCAAGCTCCGCGGTCCCCCGAGAGTCCTCACTCCGGGTACCCACCGCATCCTAAACATTCTCTTCGTGGCCGGAGTAGTCGCCCTCCTTTCCACCCTCCCAACCTTCGCTCCGGAAAATATCTTCCAAAAGACGGGCTCGAGGTTGCAGATCCCCACCGATGTCCTCTTCCACCGGCTTTCCAAGATCCGGGACATTACGCCCGACGATGAAATACTCCGTGCGCGGTTGGTGCCGAAGGAGGCAAGGCTGGCGTATGCCAACTTCGGACCGAAGCCGCTGGTGGAGTGTTCGTGGTGTAGCTTGGAAGAGGCGAATACCTACCTGTTCTATGCCTTGCCGACTCTTGCGCTACCGCATCTTCTGCATATCGCTGTGTTGGGTGTTGTTACATCTTCCTACTTCTCCCCCTTCGGGAGTGTGTGGAGGACCCAGGCTACGGTTGCTGGGCTCGCGCTTTTCTTAGCGGAGTTGTACTTTGTCGGAGTTTCGACATCGGATCACAACGCTAATGCTTTGGCGAAGCTGCCCGTGGACGTGGTCTGGACGCACTGGAGGTTGATTCTTTGGCGTGGGGTTGGGATCGCGTTTGTGGATGCTTGGCTGGGTTATGTTATCTTTCTCACGGGAACTGGAAGATGGAACGCGGGCTTAGATGGGCTCCGTGTGCAGGAGAAATTGGAGACTCTGAATAAGGCTTCGGAACTTGTCTATGCCAGGCTGCATTCCGAGAGCTTATTACGACAAACTGTGTTGCGGAATAAAGACCTGAGAGAGAAGTCCTTCGAGTTCTGGACGGCGGAGGAGAAGGTTGGGAAGGAAATCTTGCTGGACGAGGAAGTCAAGAACGTTCGCGCGAACCTCACGCTGGACATCACGCAACTTACAGAGGGGGCAGCACAAAAGAGCGAGGGGATGTTGAACACAATAAGCACTTGGAGAGGACTCCCAACCCAAGTCCCTCCAACAAGCTTTCCACAACCGTCAACTACTGCGTCTTAATCACCTGACGTGCATCCTATCGCCCACTATCACGATTCTTATCCGCTGTTTTTATACATGTGTGTGTGTGTGTTTCTATTTTGTACATAGTCGTATAGAATTCGGAGTTGAGGTTTCTTCTTTTTCCTTTTCCCCATTAGCAATAATGGGATATCTAATATCTGCCCCAAAATGCTGCCCAAACTCATGATATAATACCCGAAATTTTTGTTTATGTCCGCGAGAACAAATGACGATGATAAGGAAGAAAAAAAAGGGGGAGAACACCATCAGCTATTAAAAGAGAACACCCCGGATCACTTTTCAGTACTCATTTCCAGTTCATCTAGGAGGGTCCCATCAGCGAATTTCCTTCTATTCTCCTGCCACTCGGCCCAAGCTAGTCCCTGCAGCAGACAATCGGCCAGATCATCCAACTTGACAACCTTCTTCCTGATGCCGGCCTGAGGGCGCACAAAGTGATCAGCAATGTCCTCGAGCCCCTCAGCGACGTCAAACGTTGTCCCCTTCTCAATCCACTCGCTGACCAGGGCCATCTTCTGCATCTTGGTCTTACTCGGCCCGTTAACCTTCCTCTCGACGTACGCCATTTCCCCACCGGCGGTGCGCCTCCGCACGCGACTCATGACCTTGATGCCTTCATCGATCCAGTAGTCCATGACGCGTGCAGGACTAACGCTCTCGACGCAGGCGGAGATCCTCTCCTCCTCGCGGAGACAGCGCAGGGTGGCGTGGATCATAGCCTCGAAGCGGTTAACGTGCACTATCCATTCCACCAGAGCGATGCCGGCACCGGATTTTATCCGCTGCTGCTCGATCAGGATGGCGTCCAGGGGTGGGAAGCGCTGGAGGAGACTGCGGCAGAAGTTGTTGGCGTGCACGGCGAATATTGCCGGCTCAAGGGACTCTTTTATGGGCTTTAGGGATGGGTTTGCGTCGCGCTCAGCCAGGGATTCGGCTAGGATTTGGCGGAGTTCGTCGAGGTCCCGGGGTTTTTGTTTCCTCTTCGAGACGGAGGATGAGGAAGGGGAGGACCTTGTAGCTGCTGGGGTTGATTCGAGGTCTGATTGCTCCTCTATTGTGGTGGGATTCTTCCCCAAACCGCGACTACTCCCTGGCTCTTCTCGGGCCGATTCCATTGACCTTGACTTCTCCGTCATTTTCAATCGCTCTGAGAGTGTTTGCCAATCGCTGGATGCAGCCAGATGCCCCATCCCCACAGACGCCTCAGCCACCTGTAAGCTCCTTCTCGCCTTTGTCGGAGTCCCAGGGTTCAAGCCGGGAACAAGTCCTTTCAATTCCTCCATAAGTTGCGACATCTTCCTCTTAACTTCCGGTTTGGCCGCCTCTTTCTTCCGCGTCTTCTTCCTTTTCCCCTCTTCCGCCTCCACCTCCGCCGCATTCACCTCATTGTCCTCCTCATCCGCGGGTACCTTTGTATTATTCCAAATCTCCATTCCAGGTGGGGTCCTCCCAGCTTCCGTAGGCGGGATACATATCCGCTCCCACGCCAACACCTTCGGTCGAGCCAGCTTCTTCTGAGGGCTGGGTAACTCTATAAAGCAGAAGGCGAGGTTCCGAATGCCCATGTCAATGCTGACCACCCGTCTCGGCGAATCCAGTGGCGCAGCCTTGGGTGAGGTGATCCGCGAAATCATTTGCTCCTTCGTGCCACCTAGGTCGAGCCCCAAAATCTTGAGCAGAAACTTGAGCTGTGGCATCTTCAGGCTCAAAAGCGAGGATTTGGAAGGGATAGCCATCTATTTGCCATAGGACAGGGGAGAATGTTTTTGGAGGTAAAGGGGATGGAGTGTTTTTTCGTTTTTTTTCCGCAATGAATTGAGGTGGTTTGGAAGTTTGGATGAGGGGAGAGGAAGGAAAGGAAGGAAAGGGAAAAAGAAAAGTTTGGGGTTTGCATATCTCGTTGAAGTTGATGTTGGACTAAGCTTTGTGCCACAGCATTTAGGGTTCGATCATTGCAAGGTTCAAAAAATTTATCGATGAGCCAAACCGTTTTCGTCCTGACGGATGCCCTGGTCCTTACTCGAGTACAGGCAGAATTTGTAGTAACATTATTATTATCATACATTATGGTGTTCGCAGCATAAAAGCTCAGTATGAGGGTTTTATATCATATTATTAATATAAAACTCAACTATGATACGAGTACCAGTATGGTCACAGTTGCTTGCTGAGCCCCTATGATAAAGACATTTAGTCTAAGCCTTTTTGTGTATGAGTACTTGTACATATCAGTGCTTGTCTTATCTATGTTTAGTAGGATCAGAGATATGATCATATTTATCCTGGTAAAAATATCTCATGGGCTTGATGTTTATCATGCAATAAGAATTCAGAAGGTTTACTTTAAATATTTGCTGCGGCATCCGAGGGTACCGTGGCATCCGAGGGGATCCCCCACAAAAATCGGCGACATACCGATATAAGACCTTAACCGTGATAATAATGACGTTATTATGGTGGTGTGCCAAACGGGACCTAATTGTTCATCCATCATACTTTTAATTCTGAAAATTGGGGCACGATTAAAACAATGCTTCGCGAGAACATCACTTGGGAATAAGATTTATCTGCCTCACGTTTTATGCTCCTGTGTAGGAAAAGAAGAAGAAAAATACCATTACACTGTGCTGCCGTGCACCGCACCCGGCAATATAAATTTAACTCGATATGTTCAGTCATGGACTAACAGCCTAGCAGCCAGCCCTCCATTGCCTACCTCTTCCACAGATGGAAGGCAAGATTTATAAATGCCACTAGGACATCGATATCCAGTCCTCCTTAGCCGCTGCTGGGAGATATAAGGGCAAATCTCCGGGCTTTGCTCCAGAGTCCACTGCAAGAAAGCGGGGAGCTACCTCATGCTCACAACAAATGGCGTAGGAAAATCTGGGTGGGGGATGCACGAGTCGCCCCCAAAAAGGTTATTCGGTGGAAGGCTAATATTCCGAATTGATCTTCAGCTATTGGAGCCCCCCCCCTCAGGGCCGGTGGATGACTGGAGAAGGGGAAAAAAACCGGCGCAGGGTGTGGGTGATACTTTCACTCTCAAAGAATTATTGAAGCTTCGCACATGGAAGCCAAATGCTAGAGCGGGAGAACAGGACCTGATCCCAAAGACGTGTATGGACATGCCCCTCCGATTGCATTTCCCTAGAAATCTTTTAGGCCTCAAAGACTAATCCTTTGACAAATTTACGAGTGATTAACTATGACACAGACATACTGTGGCGGTGGAGGCGTTTCTCCCCAGAGCTTAGCACGAACCACACGGACAACTCTAGGCCTCACCAACGTCATCAGGTCCATAATAGACGATGAATAGCCCGATGCAGCAAACAAGACTCGCTTCCCAGCGATCACTGCTCGAGGAGAATATAATCGTAGGCACACGCACACAACCCAACCTCCTCGAAATCACCGCAAACTAATCTTGACCCTGCAGGCAGCCGAATCTCTTGCGGATTCCCTATTCCTCGACGCAAAGTACGACGGGTCTCTCGAAGCCGCAATAAGGTCCATCGAACATTGCATGAAAGCGCGCCTACAAGCCCCCGATATCGACAAGCCGCGGTTAGGCGAAAAGTGTGAGCAGCTCATCAGGAAGGCCGAGTGGATCAAGAAACTTCGAAAGAAGGCATTGGAGAGAGCCCAGGATGGGGATCGTAATCCGACGCCCGCACCACCAGTACCTCCCCCGAGCAGCTCGGGAATTGCCACTAGTCAAAAATTGCTAATCTCTACCAACAAACCTACGGTTAAAGAGCAAACACTGCTGTGGAAGTCGTCTAAGGTGAACGGCCTTACTTATCCACCATGGGAAAGTGATCCTAAGCCTTCAGAATTTTTCCCGGATGGGCTGTTTTCGTAAGCCACTGTCGTTTTTTCCCCTGTGATTGGGATTGCCGGCCTGACACGAACGAGAGACCCCTCTGGATTTTTACATCTCTCCGACTCACAGCGGTCCATGCTGGCAGCTTGGAGACGGCCCGACGAAATATTTGAGAGTGGCGAAGTTTCGTTTCCTGGAGGGGAGCGCACACTTGACCTGACACAAGATGTTGTCACCGATTGCTCGGTAGTGGCTAGTTTGTGTTCAGCTATAGGAAGAGAGGAAAATGGTTTCGGGAAGGTAAGTTCTTCTTTGAGATCGGGGGCTTCCTTGCGAGGTATGAACTAAGCCCTCAGGTTAGATCCTTTCTAATATTTTATACCCACAAAATAAATATAATTGTCCAATAACTAGTCCACTTGGAAAGTACATTGTCAAGCTCTACTTTAACGGTTGTTTTCGCAAGGTTAGAGTCTTCCCCCCAAGTGTCAAGCACAAGTACTTATAGAGCCACTGGTTAGGTGATTGTCGATGATTACCTACCTGTTTCAAATAATTCCCGGGCATTATATGTGACTTGCCGTAACGATCCAAATGTCTTTTACCCTGCGCTCATCGAGAAGGCTTATCTAAAATTGATGGGCGGATATGATTTCCCTGGCTCGAACTCTGGGACGGATTTGCTAGCATTAACTGGATGGATCCCCGAGCATGTATTCCTCCAATCCGATGATGTTCTACCAGGCAACCTGTGGAAAAGGATATACAAAGCATGGGGATATGGTGACGTTTTAATCACATTAGGGACCGGAGGCATGACTAGGAGAGAGGAGATGGAATTAGGCCTGATTGGTGATCATGACTATGCTGTCTTAGCTCTAAAGGAGGAGAAAGGCCAAGGCATGCTGTTGGTCAAAAATCCATGGTCTGAGGGTACTGTATGGAAAGGTGCTCCGGTATTTGATTCAGATGAAGAAGAGGATTTTGATGCCGGTTCCGGAGTTTCCCCCTTCGAAACAAACAGGCTCGGGAATGCACTCCCGGCCGCTTCTGAAGAAGAGGCCTCTCCTGGTGTATTCTGGATATCACAAGATAACATTTTTCGTCATTTTGCGAGCATATATCTCAACTGGAATCCAACCCTTTTTGCGCATAGGAATGATACCCACTTCACCTGGGATCTTTCAGGGAAGAGATCCGAAGGCTGTATCGGGGGAAACCCGCAATTTTGTCTGGAGAATCCGAACTCGCAGCCTGCACTCGTCTGGTTGTTGCTAGGGCGTCACATAGTTTCTACAGAATCCTACAAAGCTCAAACTGGGATTACGACCGAGAAAACAAGCTATATATCATTGTATGTATTCGAAAGCCCGGGAAGGCGAGTCTACCGATCAGAGTCGGCCCTTCATACAGGTCCATACGTCGATTCACCCCAGACCCTCCTCCGTATTGACGCAATACCGCCCAAAACGAAATACACCGTGGCAGTTTCCTCCCAAGACCTATCCAAGACCCAGCACACCTTCACGCTCTCCGCATTCTCCCTAAATCCAATCCGCATATCCGAAGCAGAAGACCCCTACGGCTTCCACAGCGTCTTGCAATCACAATGGCTTCCCGACACCGCTGGCGGCAGTGCTCAATCCCCGACTTACTCCACAAACCCACAATTCCGCCTCACCGTCCCCTCAGCCTGCGATCTAATGCTCCTCCTTGAAGCTTGCGACACCCTTCCCGTCCACGTAAAGCTAGTCTGGGGCAACGGGAAACGCGTAGCGTCAGTGACCACCCGCGACATAATCACGGAAAGCGGGGAGTACCGCCGTGGTTGTGCTCATGCAGAAACTGCCTCATTGCAAAAGGGCATATACACAATCGTTGCATCAACCTTTGAACCCGGCCAAATCGGCGACTTTACCCTAACTGTCGCGTCTACCTCCTCGCGCACCACCGTTACCCAACTACCCTCAGAATCCGCAGGCAAGCTACGCAAAGATCTACAGGGCATCTGGGAAGCAGGTGTGACAGTAGTGGCCTATCCATTAGAAGTAGAACGCTTCACTAGGGTCTCTGCTAAGGCCCATACGTTATGGACAAACTCGAGGGCGCAACCGATGCTTAGGATTTCCATCGAGAGGAAGATTGGCAGTCGGAGGAGGAAGACGGAGGCTAGTTCTGGGGGCGAGGGGGAGTTCTCGGACGTGCCGCAGGGGGTTAGGACGGGGGATGTGGACTTGGAGGGGGGATGGGATTACTTGGTTGTTCTTGAGAGGATGGGGAGTGAAGGGGGGAGTAGATATGGGGTTGAAGTGCTTAGCGATGGGGTGGTGCACCTGGGGGGGATTGATGGGTAGTGGGTAGATAGGTTAAATTGCAGTTGTCGTTAGGCATCGCATGATAGTTTGTGAAGCAAGGCTCTTTCTACCAATGCGATGGAGAAATTTATCGGGAAAAATATCATAAATCGAATGAACCGAATGAAGCATGACCCAGAGCAGCACACAAACACCACGCACACGCTGAGCGGGACAAATAAAAATAAAAAAAAGAGAAAGCACATCAACTAAATCACCACCATACCAAGTCCCCCCCATTAGTATATATCATGTCACTAACAAAGCCATACCAACAATCACTTAAGCCTATATTATCAAAAAAAAAACCGTCAGCCCAAACCCCCCAAGCCCGCCACCCAAAAGGACCACAAACCTAGACATAATAGTGCTCTCCCCACCCCGGGGCACATAAGTCCCACGGCTCCTGACAACCTCGAGCATGTCCTTACTCTTGTCATCCCGACACTTGATAACAGCCTCAACCCAAGTGATGGGGAGGTCCCAATAATTCTGCTTGAAGGCATCGTACTTCTCGCCGAGAAGCGGCTTCTCGCTGCAAATGAGGGCAAGGAAGTGTTCCAGTACGGTCCACACGCCCTTGACTTCGCCCCTATCGATGAACTCCGTCAAGAAGCCGTACCCGACGGCCACGTCCGAGCGGATCTGCGCCGCTGCCTCGGAAGCGCGGAATTTCGCGCCTCGGTTGTGCACACCGCCGAGGTAGGCTACGCACGTCTTTTCCGAGAGCTGGTGCATGAATGCCGGGAACAGATCCGCGTCGAGGCCCGGGTTTAAGTCGACAATGTAGGAGCGCATGGTCGTGGCCATGGTTTCCATGTCCGACCCGTTGTACCAGGCTGGGGTGAAAAGGTTCTTTATCGGGGGTTTGAGGTCGTTGAAGATGATTTCTATGATCTGTGCGAGGGAGTAGGTTGCCAGGTCCACGAAACCGTTCATGGCATCCTCCAGCGCACGGCGGACTTGATCTTCGTATTTCTTGGAGAGCAGTGGGGCGACGCGGTCCGAGATTTCCTGCGTGTAGGCTGCTGAGCGGATTTGGTCGTTTGCTACCGCCATCATGTATTCCAGGATTCCGTCCGGGAGGTCGTCCAGGTCTTCCTTTGTAGTGGCTTTGACATGCTTGTTTACTTCGTCTGCCATGACCTCTTGCCAGCGGACCTGGCGGTTCTTGAGCAGGCGAACACACTCGTCCACGACTCCCGTTACGACGTTGCCCTTGTTGCTGTCGAGCGCGATGTTGAGTTGTTGGTTTATCATGGTGAACATTGTTGGCACGCTGGGCATGTGCCATTTTGAGTCTTCCTCATTGGGTTGGTGGGTTCGGAGGATGAAGTCTCTTGTGTCGTCCTCCATTATCTTGTTCATCCATTCTTCCATCTTTTTGACGATCAGTTGGGAGTATTCCTTCAGTAGCTCCGCCTCTCGGCCGTCAATGAGTTGAGGCTTTAGTTCAGCTGCTTTGACGCCGAGTGCCTTCATGCCCTTATTATATTCCCCGTTCCATAGGATGATGTTTAGTAAACTTTGGCCGTCGAGGTCAGGCTTTTCGATTTGGTCTTTTAGAAAGTCATGCATCAAGTTGTGGTAGATTTCAAGGTATGTGTCGAAGATTTTCCAACGCCGGGGCATCAATTGGACGAACTCTGTTTTGACAGTTTGCAGATCGCCAAAGTACCAGCCCAGACACTCTTCCAGGCCTTCCGGATTGTCTTCGAATCGCTCCTTTGCAGCGTCAAATTTAGCCTGAGCGGCGGCTTTTACGCAGGCGAGGAACTTTCCCTTATATCCTCGAGCTACTTTGGGCCCTTTTTGTATCGATTTGAACCTTGGATCTGCCTGTCAGTAATATCGTGACAGAAATGGGCTCAGCCGCTATACCTTGTAGCTAGATCCTGGTGATTATTTTGGGCTTCCTGAAGAGCTAAGACCTTCTCGTCGGACCGTTCTTCAGAGTCGATGATCTTTGCAAGACGAACAACAAGACTTCTATTCCCAGCTCGAACCAGCTCAATCAAGCTCATAGAAATGATCCCGACCCTCTCATCAAACATTCCTACAGTATTCTCCAGCGGTGAAAAATAGCTCTCGAGCGTCTCCTTAACATCGTTATCCGCTCGCTCGCTCTGGTGCATAACATCCTCTCTGAAATCCTGTAATTGCATAATCGCAAAGTGGATGGGTAGAAGGTTCGGCATCTCATTTGCCAACGCTGGAACCCCATTGTCAGTTCTGCGTTGCGCCTGCTGGACAAATTCCCAAACCCACAGTCACCAGAGTCATCCGCGAGCATGCGGTCCACCTCTGCCAACCGAGAATCTAGGCCCTGGAGCTTAGACTTGATCTCTTCCACAGCGACGAAATTCCGGTGAATCTTCGAAATCTTGTTTATCAATGGAAATTCGTCGATCATATCCTCCGCTTCACTGCACATTTTATCAATCTAAGCGTTCGTATCAGTTCGGCCGGCATTTCTTGACGATTGGGGGGGGGGGGCAGTGAGGAAGGAGGAGGTACTTTAATCATCT
Organism: Tuber brumale; assembly: GCA_014065205.1. Taxonomy (NCBI): domain Eukaryota; kingdom Fungi; phylum Ascomycota; class Pezizomycetes; order Pezizales; family Tuberaceae; genus Tuber; species Tuber brumale. Next base: position 40,431 of record JACCEG010000120.1, read on the forward strand.
CCTCCTTGATCGCATTCAAGGTCTTTTGCCCATCATTGATCGCATTAATTCCGGACTAACAAACAATTAGTTGACCAATGCTCCCGGTAGTCATTTTTGCCCACCATGGTGGAGGCTATACCTGCGTGACCTTGAGCTGTGTCGCGAGCGCAGCTTTAAGCTGTGTATCAACATGGCCCTTCTTTCGCGAGAAGTCAGACTTGAGTGAAGCTATCTTGTCAAGGTCCTAAGTGAAAACAATGGTTAACTTGAGTACTTCTATAGCATAGAGATAGAGGGTAAGCTACTTCTGGGTGTCGTAGGAGTTCGGTGAGCTTAACAGATATGCTGTCGGCTTCGTCCATCGTGACATTGGTGGTTGAACTTCTCCGGGAGATTGCTTTTGATGCAGTTGCTGTGAGGCTCAACTCCTCGAACGTGAAGAAAGAGCTTGGCATTTTCGGGGATGCGCCGCGGCCAATTGACTCACGTTTTAGACAACGAGTATCAAGGTGACGAGGAATATATCAGACATCAAGAGACAATCAAATTGATGAACTTATAGTTTTCCCATTTTTGAGCACAAAATTGTTTGCCGATAGTATCACTCGAATATGTCGCCGGCTCTATCTGATAAACTATGGATCAGATCTTCTTTCTATAGAATCATCGGCGAACAGCTATCTACCTACACCTATCATAATAATTATATAATATATATTGTGATACTATATTATTGGGTTTGAGATTTTCTGGGGCCTGGGAAATCTTATCTCTAAGGGTTCTACATACTCGTTCCCCAGTGACACGTGGAGCGAGTGATACTCAGTGATTGTGCACCTAACGACATCCCTTCGATTTCTCATATCAATGTAGAAGAGACACGACAATCGATAAGGCATCACCACCTCGGTATATACTCTCAAACCTCCCGGCCGAGCAAAACCGATTACTGCAATCGCCGCAAGAAAACCAGAAACGATGACACCCTCCTCAGTTGGCAACATGAGACTAGCACTCCCATTGCATTGGAGGGGGCCACGGTATACAAGTCCATAAGTACTAGTACAAGTAGGCAGACCCAATTCTCCAAATATTTAGCTTATAAACAAACCATTCTTACCCGTGAACGATAGTTCAAGAGATAAGTTAGGGTTCTAGGGGGCGAGTAACCGGGGGGGGGGGTTCTAATTAAGGCGCGTTCCGAAAAAGCATGTTCCCGGGAGCTCGGCTTGTTCTGATATAGTAACGTCACAATATCAAGTTAACTTGGGATTCCACCTTATGAAGGTACCCGGGGGAATGTTTGGTAGAGGGGGGGGGGGATGTATAAATATTGCCGAGGATCCCAACGTGGTGTCCGCCAAGGTGATATCTGTCCAACACAGCAATTCTTCAGCAGATTCTTGTATTCCTCTTTCTCGAGGTTCCCTCTGTTTTCGGACTTTCCGCTACTACTGCCACTCCTACTACTACCAATCTCAGAGCAGGCCCGGGGGGTAGTGCTAGGTTGAATGGGAGGATCTTCTAGCAGAGCGCTGTAATGATGTTTAATGGGGGGTAGGTCCTCATCAACTTATGCTTGGAAATTGTTTCAAAGAACCCAGGTGATATGCTGCATTTAACAACACCCCTGGGACACATGCGAGGAACTACGTCTCCCTCGGACAAATAAAAATTTAACCAGTATAAACCTGATCCTTGGTGACATTCACTACCTGCGCGCAGAGTACCGCCGACGGGAACAGCACAATCTCACTTAGCCTGTTGGCAATTGTTCCTGGAGCTCCAGATCATTAGGACGTTCCACTTCACAACAGGGTTTCCGTGCAGCATCTCGCAAATAAACCCCACCCCCCTTCACATGGCCGACTTCGCTATTCGACGGTACGTTGAATAGCCCACCTCCGACTCAAAACTGTAACCAATGACTTTCTCTCTGAATTCCGTACCGGAATGTGTGCTCGCACCCCTCCCCACAACTAATGCTCCACGATTTTCCCCGAAATACAGGTTAGCACAGGTATTTCTTCCTCGGACTTTGTAGCTCGGGCCGCTGATGGTAGCTGGCTCTACCTCCACAACAGCACCTCCCACAGCTGGAGGCAAGTTGGTTGCTACCCCCAAGGTAGCAACGGCTCCGACAACCTAAACGGCAAGTTCGAAGCTGGCTGGACTGGCGGGAGACGCCAAACGTGGTGATAAGCCACGACCCCAGATTAAGCGTATAGCACTGACAAGGGCAAGACCTGGAATAATAGCACCGGTCAACAACCGCCACGCTGAGTAGTGGCCGGGCAGCCACCCCAACTGCCTCGGGGTCTATCGCCTTCCCCATCAGCCGGAACAAGGGGATCCTGGGCCAAGAGGGACAAGTCTCTGATGCGAATGGGAGATCCCTGTCCCCAACAGAGAAACTGCTGGTAGGACGTATAGGTGGTACCACTACTGGGGTATCGTAGCTCCACAGGGCCCCTCCTCCCCTCCTTGCCGCGGTCTGTTAGTGCAAAGGAACCTAAACCCGCAACACAAACCCAGCCTCCAGCCTCGACGGAAAACTAGCAGCGGCCTTAACCGGCCTCATCCTCAAATTTGAGCACAATCCTCAGCACACTCTGTTCCACCCCGGAGACGCATCCAAAGATCGGAGCCGTTGTATGATGGGGGGGGGGGCGAGGGACCATAATGTGCTGAGTGTTTTTTCGGATCTCACCTCGCGAGGAGGTTGCAGGTCACCGATTTTTGGCTAGGAGTTTGAGTGGTGGAGAGGGGTTGCCTAGGTGATTGTGTATGGGGGGGGGATTTAAATTCGGTTTCGATAGAGCGTAGGGATCCAGGAGCACTCCTTTTGGCTGCAATTTCTCAATAATTTAACCTCGGCACTTGTTGGAGATATCCGCACAAGTACCTGCGTACCAGTACACGTCAGCTCAATGCACTGGCAGTAAAAATTTCTTTCTATATATTTTCCTCCCTTCCTATACTTTACCTCTGATCTCTTCTCACTTTATCCAACAATTGAAAAACTTCTCCTCTCCTCATATCATTACTCCCTTGTCCTTTAAATGTCTTTTCTCTTGACCCCGTGCAACCTCTGATCTGATCATCTCCCATTTTCAACAGTACTAGAGGTCAGAGCTGCCGAGTGAGATTTTATGAGAACCCAGGGGTTGGAGGTTGAATGATACAAGTAGGGGACGCACAGCACTCGAGCCGAGAATGTCAGGTACAAGAGGGGTGTGTTATGCCGTTGGAGTTCCCCCTCTTGGACGGGGGTAAGCAAATCTCCACAAACTCACCCCTCGGCTGGGGCAAGGGGAAAGAAAAATACACAGCGCCTTGCTTGTACAGTACCGGCACCATGAGAGGAAATCAAAGTCTTAAACCGTTTCTCTTATATTCGGGCACTTAGGTAGTTACCCCGCATGGCTAAAAGATCGACTCGGCTTTAGTATTTAACACTCGAATCGTACTGGAATAACATCACGCAATCGCCAGTAAAAACAAATTCACCTCCCTCAGAATAGGAAGCAAGTGCACATAATTATTAGCCCAAATTTTCTGTATCTTTGGTCTACTAGGATAGCTACCACACAAATCACTCGCCCTGCTAACAGGAAAAAAGGTTTGTTGCGTCAGAAAAGAATATCATTTTGCTAAACACCAATCTGATACAAGCCAGGGTACTCGACCCACAAACACCCAGAACCCAGTAAGAGAAACAAAAAGAAAACAGGGAACCATTCAATCATTTTACAAGCCCCCGCAATCACATGATCCGTTCAGTCGTAACACCATTTCTAAAGCTTACAAAGACCCGCCACGAAGACGAAGAACCAAGTGAAGAGTGGACTCCTTCTGAATGTTGTAATCGGAAAGAGTACGGCCATCCTCCAACTGCTTACCAGCAAAGATCAAGCGCTGCTGGTCCGGAGGAATGCCCTCCTTGTCTTGGATCTTCGACTTCACATTGTCGATTGTGTCAGAAGACTCCACCTCGAGGGTGATAGTCTTTCCGGTCAAGGTTTTAACGAAAATTTGCATTCCACCACGAAGTCGAAGGACGAGATGAAGGGTGGATTCTTTCTGAATGTTGTAATCAGAGAGGGTACGACCATCCTCAAGCTGCTTTCCGGCGAAGATCAGTCGTTGCTGGTCTGGAGGAATGCCCTCCTTATCCTGGATTTTCGACTTGACGTTGTCGATAGTGTCAGAGGACTCGACCTCGAGGGTGATTGTCTTGCCAGTTAAGGTCTTGACAAAGATTTGCATTCCACCACGAAGACGAAGGACCAAATGGAGGGTCGACTCCTTCTGGATATTGTAGTCGGAAAGGGTACGACCATCCTCAAGTTGCTTACCAGCGAAAATCAAACGCTGCTGGTCCGGGGGGATGCCCTCCTTATCCTGGATCTTTGACTTGACGTTGTCGATAGTATCAGAAGACTCCACCTCGAGGGTGATGGTCTTGCCAGTTACTGCAGCATAAGGTTAGTATCGTGCCACTATAAACATAGAATGTATGAAACTTACGAGTCTTTACGAAGATTTGCATGCCGCCACGAAGACGGAGAACAAGATGGAGAGTAGACTCCTTTTGGATGTTGTAATCTGAGAGGGTGCGTCCATCCTCAAGCTGCTTTCCAGCGAAGATCAAACGTTGCTGATCTGGGGGAATTCCCTCCTTGTCCTGAATCTTAGACTTGACGTTGTCAATAGTGTCCGACGATTCCACCTCAAGGGTGATGGTCTTTCCAGTGACTATAGAAGAACGATTAGAATTTTGCCCAATAGGAAGAAAAAAACAAAAAAAACAAGGCTGAAAGGGCTTAAATAAACTCACGAGTCTTGACGAAGATCTGCATGGCTGATTGTTTTTATGGAAGATGTTTTTGCTGAATGGGGGAGCTTTGAGTAGAAGAGTTTGTAGTAGATGGGGGAGAAAGGTGGTTTTAGAAGTGTGGTTGAGAGGGAGGAGAGGGAAGGAGTCAGAGAAGGAGAGGGGCAGGCAGTTTAAATACCGAAGCAAGCAAGCTTATCTCTTGCGCGGTCGCCGCTTGCCGCTCTAGGCACCAACCGTTTTAGGCTCTAGGGCTTACCAAAAGCGTATTTGGTGACGCCACCTGCAGCATGCTCCAGTCGTTTCTATGGGGAACCCTCCGCCTCTGTCAAGCCTACTTGACCTTTTTCCTTCTTTGGTGGAGGGCTTTCTCTTCTTTCGCTTCTCATTACCAAGGGAAAAAAGCCCTTTTTTGCCATTACCATTCATCTGTGGCGAGATTCCTTCACACACAAAAAATGTATCATATCACAGGATAATAATTATTACGATATTACAAATTGCACAGGCTCGGGTCCGACCATTCGGGCCCGGAAAAAAAAAAAAAACAGAGTGTCGTACTTGAACGGGACGAGGAAATGACTCGGGGCATCGAGAAGACACCAACACCTTTTCCTCACTGCCCTGCCGCCACCGCTACGTTATGTACTCGAGTACGATACCTCCCACAGCCCACTTCACTTCCATCCTCGTCACCGTCGTCGTGGGCTATACCAGCACCCATTCATGCTATCATCGCAACAATAGTACCGCAGCAAGCAGGGGGAAGAAAAAAAAAAAGTAAAAAAAAATAAAATACGGCACTAACTACTCGAGTACGGTACGGTGGTGCTTACTGTACTTACTCGTATACCGGTACGGTGCAGTACGGTACAGTATTTGACGTGGCGGCTCCTCATGCGAACAATGTATGGTATTATATGCCAGTATTTCTGACAGTGGAGTGCATTTGAAAATTGGCGGAAAAAAAAAAGAAAAGGCGACTCCTGCATCGCGAGCATTATATACCATTTAACGTTATGTTAAGCTCCCCTCTGTGGGCTAGTCTATGTGTTGGTGGATGCTCCCCAATAGACTACCGGTACAGTACTCGGGCCTCAGTCTACGGTAATGGAACCGACACTTAGTCATGCCATTGAAAATGTCAACCGTGGCAAGTACCAGTAGAATACAAGTACCGGTACAGTACCAGCACGATCCTGTGCTCGTAACTGAATGACGCTTGTGAACACAACTTGCTACGGTATTGCATACGGCCAAAAAAACAAAAACCAAAAAAAAAAACCAGCTTTATTACATTGAAGCCTTCTTTGCTTGGGTCTCGGGGTCATCATGCAATAGCGGTCGTGTTCACAAAGGTTGTTCAATTCTATTAGTACCGGTAGTATAGTATATGTAGCAGCAAGCAGCTCCAAGGCGTCGGCGATCACCCATCTCGGAATAAAATCTGCGGAAGTTGTTACATACAACGGGGTTTTTCCGATTTATCGGTCTAACCTACCGTTTCATATATACAGTATGATACCGTACCGTTAAAAAAAAAAAAAAAAAAAAAAAAAAAAANAAAAAAAAAAAAAAAAAAAAAAAAAAACGGAACAATTAAGAATAACATGAGGACAGGAACGGTCCAGAATTTTCCCCGGTGGATTATAAATGGTAAGGGAGAAAACACAGCGAAAATATAGTCTAGTCTTTCAGCCCTCGGTTGGGATGAAAAATCAAAAAAAAACCCACCAGGCCTTGCTGGGAGAGGCAACTCCAACGTCCTAGTGGGATTCTCAATTATTCCGGGTTTGAGGTATCATGGCGAGAGATAAAGAAAGGACGTTGGTTTGCTAATATTTCTCGTTTATGATAGGTTACCGTGAAAAGGCCAGGAAAGATTTGCTGGGAGCAAAAACATGTGGTCTCGTATTATGATAACTTACAGACCCCCCCCCCCCACTTCGTAAAAGCATTACCGGTATCCGTCTCCTGTCACGCACTGACTTTGAAAGGAATGAAAAACGAAAGATAGCAAAAACAAACTGAGCACATGGATAATGACAATGGAAAGCTTTTGCTTTTGTGATGGAAAACCACCACCTCACCATACAGAGAATAACGCCGCCCGAATCGAAACCCCGAAAGGGGTCACGGTCTATCATGTAGAATGAAGAACAGTTTAAAAAGCTAGAAGGTACGGTGAACAAGGAGATAAGATAAAAACAACCCAAGGGGTTACAAATTGTTAAAAGTAGCTAAAGGGATAGACTGCTAAGCCGACCCAAGCAGAGACTTGAGGCGTTTAGGCTTTAATGCGAGCTGCCAACGTCCCCTATGACGATGGCAAGGCGCTAATGTCCCCCTTGCCATTCTCAACCCATTTAGGGTCAATCAGTTTATTCCTGTCATTGTATAGATGCTTGTATGCATTACGAATTGTCCCATCGCTGACACCCGCGATAGTCGAAATCTCTTTCGCCGTCTTGGGTTGCTTCATGAGATAGGAAACCATGTAAATGCAAGCCGCAGCACTAGAAATAGGAGATCTCCCAGCAAGGGTACCGATGGTGGCAGCACGATCCGCAAGTTCCTGGGCGATAGTAGTGCAGTTCTGAGTGAGGTTCAGATTGTTGCAATAACGAATCATAAGTTCGGTGGCCTTGGTAGAGCTCGTAGTCTTGTATTGCTGACTATCGTCCACGATACCGCCCGACTTGGTGATCTCGTCCATCTTCTTGCTATCCTGGGCCGCGAAGAACTTCTCCAATGCCTTGAAGACACGACCAATTTCCTTCTTGGGAACCTTTGTGAGAGCGAAGATCTCACGGAAGGTTCGAGGAACTTGGCACTGACGGCAGGCGATAAAGATGCATCCGGCGATAATGGCTTCCTGAGGTTTCCCCTTGAAGGCCTTGTGATCATCCACGATCTTGAAAAGCTGCTTCGCCGCATCGGAGACGACCTTCTGGATATTTATAGAGTCGCAAAACGCACCAATCTCCTTGTACGCAGCGAGCAGCCCTTTGGTGGACTTATCACCGGCGGTCTTGTTCTGAGCTCTATGAAGCTCCCTTCCAGCGCCTCCTGGAGTGTACGAGATTGTGGTCTCCAACTGAGCGCCGTTCAAGAAGGGGTTCGCCGCATCTCCGACACGGGAAGGATCATCGCCTGCCTGATCGTCGTTCGAGAAGGTGCGCCACTCAGATCGAGTATCGACAATACGGTCACCGAGCACCAATCCACAAGAGCCGCAAACCATATCCCCAGACGAAAATTCCTCCACAATGTTGGCAGGCACTTCGCGACAGTCAGGACACATAACAGAGACATTATGATTGGCTTCCCATGGCTTCTCGGGCGGCGGCATAGTCATGACGGAGGGTTTTTGAGTTTGCCTGCTCAAAGACGATATTGGGTGGTCTGGAAGAAGGAAGCGGTCGAGGTGGGGGCAGGAGAGCGGTGGTTCAAATGGTCCGTTGACCAAATGTTCGGCCGACCGGAATCCCCCCGCGCTGCCCTGTTGCCCTCTCTCTGCAGTAGCGGATCCTCCGTACAGAATTTCGCTTCGGTAAAGACTGGGAAGCAGACCTGAGCGTCTGCCGTTGAATACTGTGAGGCACAGTGTAAAGGGGTGGAGGTCGAGGGGGGCTGAATGTTTTGGTGATATTGTGGAGAGGTGGGTTGTTGAAGGAATGGCGATGTGGAGCAGTTTCGGAGTCAGAGTCTTGCTTAGGTTTGGCGACGTTGGCGCTGAATTAGAGGCGCACATGCCAAGATATGGGCCAAGCCACGCGCAGGCTGAAATCCTAAAAAAAAATTAAGAAAAAGAAGCTTGTCACATGTCGAGCATTCAAACCCTTGACGCCGAAACATTGGAAGAATAGAACAGATACAGGTAAGGTACCGGTATTATCATACTCGTACACCGCGGTAGCATACTGTACCATGATAAGTACAGCAGGCGGCAAAAGTCTTAGTAATTGCTCTTTTTCCCACCCGAAATGGGACCCGAAATGGGGTTAAAACAACAACTTTTCAATTGTTGGTATCTCATTGAAAACTTCAAGTTGATATCCTTTTTTCCTAAATTCCTGGTTTACAGTCATTAATCCTTATCTCTATGATATCTCATTATTAATTTGACGTTTATCCACTACCAACTGAAAGTTCCACAAGCTTGTAAGGTTCTACCAGTGCTTAAAAAGCCATGGTTGTCACCAATCTTCTAAGGTAATTGCCCCAGCAACCCCTCACAACAATGATTTTCGGTGTAAATGTGTCCAATCACCAAGACTTTTTTGCCCACCGACTGTACTAGTACAGCAGCAGAAAACAAAGACTGTTGTCTGCCATCTCACGGTTGCAATTTTCCTTTTGACTTCGGTGCCTACGTAGGTAACGGAAAAAATCACTGCAAGTATCATAATATGGGGGGGTACTATTGTAGTTCTGGCTGAGAACTTAGTATCATATAATAGATCTCTCGAGGATCTTCTGACTAACCAAAACTGTGAGTGTTTTGGAAAAAGTGCCCCCATAAACAAAATTGCCTTTGCCCCTGTGGACCTTAGAATTGCCCTTAACGTATATAAAGTTATGAGTAACACTCTTAGAATACAGTATCCCCCAGAACGCCAACAGGAAGTCTTGTAGCCGCCTTCCAGCATACTCGAGTACTGTGATACCCGCACACCAGAGCCATATGGCACCCCATATGTGCTCTACTGGTACGATACTAGTATCATACTAAAACATATGAAATAAAAGAGCTAATTAGATATGTTACACTCCCTGATTCCTTTTGCCCTATCCCTTCCCGCTTGCCAACATTGAAGCATATTATCATGCCTATAGAAGCCCGGGTGGAACGGGCAGAGCGGGGAAAGGGAAAACGAAAAGAATATCTCTAAATTGGCGGAAGAATACAAACGGAAGCTTCTTGCTAGCCCTCCCCGCATTGCTTAAGAGGGCTATAGGTGCAAGACCAGCTACAAGTGGAGCAAACAATTTCCAACTCGCTCAAGATCTCAAGGAGCCAGCGCTGGTCCCAGAGTGCAGTAATGCTGTACCGGTATCTGTACCTCTCCCCCTCCTTTACTAGTACCAGTATTCTCTTGATCTCTTAGACCACTGATCGGGAAAGGGTTTTCAGCTGGGCTTTTAGACTAGACCCGTCTGAAATATTATGCTATCAATGCTCGCTTTTTTTCCCCCGTATGGTTATTTCGTGCCCGTTTCAGTGAATGCGTTGTAGAGCATGAGTACCGTACTGTACAGGCACAGCACTAATACCGTATAGTACAAAGTGTTTTGATATACCGGTAGTTGACTTGTGTGGTGTCTCACACACCTTTGCTAGCCGCCCTGCCTCCATGATTTGCTGCTTGAGACCAATACTAGTACCGGTACAGCAGTCTGAATCCAGTGGGCGCCTATGCACGTACTGTACAGTTACAGCACCCCGGATTAATGTCTTAAATCTGATAAAGTCTCAAGAACCACTTGCTTCGTAACCCAATTTCTCCAATTTTCCGCCCCAGCGCTAGCCGATTTTATGATATCCCGAGATCTGCGCGGCAAGCCTCCGAAAACCACAACCTAAATTTTCAGCTAAGCCACTTTTGAAATCGGCTGGAACGGGACTCTTACGCTTTTTAGAACTTGAGTGAGAGCAGGGGTGAAATAGGTCTTTCGCATACTGCCACTGGTCTATCAGGAGCAGGTGTCCGAGTCCGACGGCGGTCGAGACGAGAGCGAGGGGGGATTTCCCGGGTGGGGTTATTCACCAGGACAGGAATTCACCCTCTTTGTCCAATCGATTCTGGAGCTTGTGCATGGTAGAAACATTTTGAGCATGGGCGGAAGTATGTGGAGCATTTATGATATGCTAATTTTTGAACAAGGGAAAAAGTCTGTCGAACTCTCTCGCCCTTAGGGTTGGAAGGTTGTAAGCTTACCGGTGGGTTTTCTTATAGTATGTATGATATCTATTCGCCCCACTCCAAATCACTAATTCATTATTGCTTTGGTGGGTGTTCGGCATTGAATACCATAGTTGTAATAGAATCGCGGTGCCTGCCATATCAGGGAGAACAAGGTCGTCGCTAGCTATCTCACTACGTGCATATAGTGTACGTATTGGGGGTGAAACTTGTATGGATGATACATGCACAGGTAATATACGGGCAGACGACACACTAACACCTGGACCTCGTAATGATAATCCTTGGATGAGGGGCCCAGATTCTTGGCTCTGACCTGAAGGACTTGAACTCGGACCTGAGTTCTCGCTGAGCTCCAGCACTCTCTATCTTGTAGGTAGTAAATCGATAACCTGTGGAAATACCAGAAAAATTACCATTAACAACTTTCTCTTTAGGTGATTTCTCCAGTACCGGCATATCGGAGATGATATCAGAAATTACATTCTCGGGTTCCAATTCCTCCTCCCCGTTTAACCGCAACCATCTATACTTTTCAATAGATTTTCTATCCAAGACTCGTCTATTGAAGTAAAGAGACATAAGTTTGTTGACTGCGCTTGGTTGAAGTCTGTCATAAGACTTGGTATGCCAGTGGGTAAGATTCTGTGCTAAAATGGCTGCTCACTGGGTACCGTGTTGGTGGGGATACAGAACAGACTGATGGCAATGTTTGCGAGATCTAGTATAAAGCTGTGCCGAGTATATGGTTCAAGGGGCCCAAAAGAGAACCGGACATTCAATTTTCAAATTCTATACCAGTAGGCTCTGCAACTACAGACATTCTTATAATATATATATATAAACCCCCAGTTCATTAAAGAGAGTATGAAGGAGATTACAGTAATAAACAGGTTTCTTTTCAAAAAAGTTTGTGGTTACAGAGCTTAAGTTTGAATATCTGATACCCTCTTTGGACCACTCGAACCTTACCAGAGAGTAAGAGGGTCCTGAAACTTCCAACTAGCATTCAAGGCGGAAGAGTGTCTAAATCTTCCATGATAGGTAAAGAACTCGAAGTCTCGTAGTGCCCATACTGCAATATCTCGTAACGGATCAAATTTGTTGATATACCGGTACTTAGTGGCCTCGTCTCGTTGCTCTGTGGCACTCTGTGGTTGTGCGTTGCACAGGATAAGATAGTGTGTGCCGCCTGGTAGAGGGATCAAACTGGATACCTTATTATTTTATTGAAAAGACCTATTGTAGTTACGGACAGTTGTTGCTGTAAACCTATTTCAATCAAGTGTTGTCAGATCTCCAGCCCCCAGCTAACAATCTTTTCCAAGTGTGAGCTTCCTGAGCGAGGAGATAGCTAGTGTTCGAGAATGGGTAAGTTTGGATCTCAGCAATATATATCACACAATTTATTCCGCAGGCACCGCACTTGAACATGTCAGTCTTTACTCCAATTATCGCGGGTTGGTTTTCAACAGTCCTAATCACTCGTATTCTGTTATTCTCAGCTTGTGTCATAGTATTTCGAATGTATCATGCGCTATAGTATCTTTGCTTCGTCCCGCCAATCCCTTCCTTCGTCCCCGAGTTTCAGAACCTTTTTAGTGCGTATTTTGTCCCCTGATCTTCAAAAACCAGGCTCACGGGGAGCACAGCTTCGGTCACTCAATGGTGACCAGACCAATGAAATTTATGACGCCGAGGAGCTAATCGATCTTTTCCTCAAGTGGCGATACTATCGCACCATTCAGCTCAGCCTGAGGTCCTAGATATAGACGAAGGGATGGCATAAAATACAAAATATCAGTGCACAAGCGTCCGTACAGTGCTGTAAAAAACTTTTGTGATTTGTCACTATATCACGGCAATCGACCCACAAGAGGGCTAGCTTGGAAAGTTAACGAGACGGAATTGCGAAGTCAATGGGATCCAACACCGCCAAAGGACCCAGGATACAGTGCCAGGAAAAGCACTAATCCTTCCCGATAACTTTTTGTGTCCGGATCCCGAGACTGGCCTGGTGGGGGTTTTACGGTAAAGGCGTAAAAACTGGAAAGACTGGACCTCGTGCTGGGACGTCCAGAATTTCCTCCTTTGGATTGCAGCGGAGAATAACACAGCGAAAGGAGTGTCATCCAGCCCTCGGCTGAGACAATAATGTTGTACCGGCAAAGGGAATCACAACCGACCTTAATTCGCAGGGGTGACTCTCGTGTCATGGTGAGAGGTCTAGCTTTTACCCACAGTGTCTGGCGTCATAAGCCTTGGTGTTCAGCCCAGGAGGGGCCTTCCCGATGCGGTACGAGCACCGTTGAGCAAAGTTCTTGTAACATTGCAGGTACCCCACCTACTCTGGCCCAAGATATCAGGGCAGGAACTGCACTTTGTTTGAGAAATATTTCTTGATCTAGTAATGGCCGATTCCATAGGGGATATTCACATTTTTTCTCCATTAAATAGCTTCTACAACCCCCAAGTTGAAAGCTGTCAAGACTGTGGGATACATCGAGTGTACCAGTGTGGAGCGGAGATAAGGCACTTTCTTGTTTTTTTAGTGAGACAAGTTCAACCACACCCCTTCAACAATGATTTAGATCACGTCCTCCCCCCATCTAAATCGGGTTTAGCTTCATCTCTTTTGCTTCGTCAGTGTCGGTCTATTTACTACATCTGGATCCAAGTCAATTTTCCTTCCTTTGGCGGTACCGAGCAGGAGAGAGCAACATTTCGCACAGGCGCAGCTCAGTCAAAACACCATCCAACCACGGTAAGGGAAGACCTGACAAATATGATTGATAGAAACTTTCAATAGAACTGCTCAAAGGTTGCTGTTATTTATTTCAACCAGCATCCCATTTTAATTGAGTAAGCCTAGAGTAAAAATAGTGTTTGCATCTATTGGTGTGGAGCGAAAGCATTGTTGCTCCCTTCGTCGGTATTCAGCACCTCCCGCTAAATGGCTCCTAGCGTGCGTTGTTACTGAAAGTGGAATAGTAGTGCAATAGTCAACGCCTGCTGACATCAACAGGCGCAACATCAGGTTCATCAGTCTTGGGAAGTAAAAGCAGACATCTGCAAACCAGTACCAACAAACAATCTTAATACTCCATACAGACACAAGAAATCAGTGAGTATCTGTTAGGTGGAAAACAACTTTAGTATATGTCAAGAGATTTGGGCCAAATCTTTGATAAAATTATCGGTTGAGGAAGGCTTATCTTGTAATGCGTTCCCCTAGATGTGCTGAGGGCACCAGGTAAAAGCATCTTTCGATAAGGTTATTGATAGCTATACTCAGACCCCAAAGAGGTGGGATCTAGATATAGCTAACAGAGATGTCGGTAGGATTGCTGAACTGTTAGGCATATGGAAATCTGAGACAAGTGCACAGACCTCACAGTAGGGTAACTGTGCACAGACCCTCGATTTACCAGAGCCAACACCCCCTCCGGCTCCCTTATAGGGTCCGCATATCATTAGCGAGATTTCATGAGTTGCGTCCCATAACTAAAATGTCACATCAATGAAGCCCACTTCATAACACCATATATGTCGCCACCGTCTGTCCAACTGTATGCTATTCACAAGATATATGAGAGGTGACCTTTAGTGACATCTGGGAAGTGGAATGGAAGGTTTCCATCAGAGGTGCATTGAGATAATAGGCGTCAAGGTTAGCCTTCATAATTATGGGCCGAAGGTGATGGGATATTTTCAGTGAAATACTCCAAGGGGTTGTCCCAGTAGTGGAGGCTATTGAGGACATACCAAATCCACCCATACTCTTCTGAGATCAGCGGTAGGTTGGTTGGTCCTAGTAATAGGACCCCTCTATGGAGGAGGGCGGACCAAGCAGAATCACACTCAGACAGGAAGACTTAGATAAGTTGAAGATCCTTAAGACGCTGATACATCAGGCTTGGACTTGCGATTGGCACTAGGTAGCCCAGCATGAAACTGATTACTTCATGACCAAAGAGACTACTGGAATGATAGTCAACAAGACTAAAGTAATATAATAGTCTATGTAGATAACTAAGTTGAAGACCACTGTTTGGTATAACAAATAGCACAGTAATCTCAACAGAGGAATACAATTGCGTAACCATGAAAGGGTGTGAGAAGTTTCAGGGTGAAACGGTGTTCGCACTTATAAGATTCTGGATGTTTGTGTTAGGCATATGGAAATCCGAGACATGTGCACAGACCCACGGTAGGGTAACTGCGCACAGACCCTCATATTTACCGGAGTGCCAACACCCCCCTCCGGCCCCCTTATGGGGCCCGCACGT
>JACCEG010000120.1:58717-96243 GCA_014065205.1 Tuber brumale
GTATATGGTGTTATGAAGTGGGCTACATTGATGTGACATTTTAGTTATGGGACGCAACTCTCGAAATCTCGCTAATGACGTGCGGGCCCCATAAGGGGGCCGGAGGGGGGTGTTGGCTCCGGTAAATTGAGGGTCTGTGCGCAGTTACCCTACCGTGGGTCTGTGCACATGTCTCGGATTTCCATATGCCTAACAGGAAGCCTAAAGAAAAACTAATTAGCCAATATACTATAATATTTAAAGCCAATTACCTGCACTGAATGTACATATAGCTAATGACAGAAAATCTAAGTTCTTGTTTTCATTAAATACTACATGATTCCTCTATACAAACAAGGTTAATTTCATAGACCAATCTAACAAGAATTTCGTAATATCTATATGATATTACAAGAAACAACTTGAGTTAGTGAATGGATTAAGACAAAAAGTCTATAGAATGAGTTGGGATTAACACTTGAGTATTCATTTAGGAATCTAACAAAGTATGTCAGTCTTAGTGGTAAGAATTAGAAGAAAGTTTATACTACAATTTTATAGAAGTACAGAAGCAAGGAAGAGTCATGTGGAGGAGCTGGTTCCAAGTACAGGCAAGATTTCAATTTCAAGAACTTTACACTGCAGCTGATCCAGATGTTTTCCAATTTAGTCATAGCTGGTTTAAAGGATTTCTCAAATACTATTAGATTAGTTTATATAGTATAAATAAAAAAGCATAAAAACTTCCCAAAGAGTACAAGTTCTTTATAATTAGCTGGCTTCAATTTAATCACTAAAACCTTTAGCTACACCTATCAGTATTTTTTGTTATTTTTCCTTCCTATCCAGTCAGCCAATTTAAAAAACCAAGCATCTGTAACCTCAATGAGACTCCAGTCTCATTCAGGTATCTAGATAGGAAGATATATAGTGTTCGTTACGGGGCCCCCGGCCCTATTCCCCGCCCCGGCCCGCTCACCGGCCCGGGGCGGGGTGTTTTTCGAGGCTTGCCCTGCCCCGTTACCCGCCAGGGGCCCCGGTAAATTTGGGTGGGAAGAAACGGGTCCCCGTCCAGGGAAAGAGCGGGGCGGGGGCGGGGCGGGGGCGGCCAACAAAATATCCCCCCCGGGCCCGCGTAATGGCGGGGCGCCCGAGGGCAAAACCCGCCCCGCCCCGCCCCGTAACGAACTCTAAAGATATAGATATACAATATTGTTCGACAGAAGACTATTTACATTAAATTGTTATGAAATGGGTATGACAAAAGGCAGGCCTCTTTAGTGCTCTGCATTGGCATATTTGGAGATAAAGTACTCTATTTATTTCTGATAACTATTTTTTGATGAAAAGGGAAGCAGTTAGGTAGAGAAAGAGAGTAATAACATCCAGGAGTAGAGGTTGAATCCAACAAAAAGGCATATATGAATAATAGTTTATTTTTATACTATATAGATGAGTGGCTAGTACTAATACTAAGGAGACAGTTAATTCTTTTCACTATCAACCTGATGGGATCTCACAAAACTCTAGTAGTACTTGAAAAGTATGCTTACAATGTCATAATATCACCCCCTTACTTATTCCTGCTGGCCATACAAGCCTAGTTCAACCTCTTGGCATTGCTGTCAATAAGTCTTGTAAAGAAAACATGTGAGAACTTACTAATATGACTATTTTCAAAGTAGAAAGTATTAAAAGTTTTGGAAATAGACAGTTAGCCACTATCATGTCTTAACTATATCATAATTATGTTGGTAATGCTTTCTACAGATTTTATATTGATTAAGGGAACATCATTCACAGCATATTTCACAAACTCAAATTGTCACTTCCAATTGACAGCTCCTGTAATGCTAAGTCAGATATCAATAGTTATTCCAGGTTAGAGATTGGAGATTTGTGAGAAGATCATAGACCTGTTGACAAAAGGGCAGATTTGTTAGAAGTTCACGATGATGATAATATCGAATTTGTAGAAGAGGGGAGCTAATATAATCATACAAATTTGTAAATTTAACCCTCTATATTCAGCCACACAGGCATCTTGCTGCCCTAGATTTCAATAATCCGAATACCTTGCTGCCTCGGATGAATATCTGTGAGCTCTGAATTTCTTTCCCCCGGAACATAACCTGTTGTCCAAGATCAGAACATGTCCTGTTGTCCGAGATCTATCAATTTGCCGGACAGATTCTTCGAATTTTGGCTGGCCAGGTCCGTTGTATTCCTGGTGCCTTGTTGTTAACAATTTAAGACACGGCTTATTCGCCATCGCCGATCACTCACCCAAAATGGTTAGCTAAGGCTCAGACTAACCTGTTTCATCTCGCAATGTAGATCGCGGAGATAGCGAATTCCAAGAGATTATACGGGAGCAGGACTCACCGGGCTGAGATTACTCATGATTGAATGGCGTTTGTGGACACGACCACTGTTGGGCGACACGGGGATCCAGCTAAAAAACGTGGATTTTGGTACTCGTAATGTCCTGACGTTTGTGAACACAACTGCTATTGCATAAGCACAAAAAATCGGTCAGAGCCTCAAAATTTTGGTGGTATGCAATAGTGGTCGTGTTCACAAACGTCAGGACATTACGAGTAGTATGCAATAGCAGTCGTGTTCACAGACGTCAGAGAATTAGACTACGAGTAGTGAGATACGAGGTGGTTGGTGGTGCAGACTAATACCGGTAGTACAGTCATCCCTGGCGAGTGGGAGGTGCGCAGTACGCCGTGCCGGTGTCTTGTTTGGAGTGCCTACCCGTTAACGATATCCCATGGAGCCCTGAATGGACGAAAGCCCAAAACGTAGGGCTTTCGTCCAATTGTGCGATCAGATGACTAGGCTTTCATCTTCCTGTGTAATACTATCACCCCCAAATGACACAATTCGGGCCTCACGAGCTCACTGCAGGAGGTTGCACCTTCGGCCGCGAATTCGCCCGCACCTGCATATACCCACAACGCTGGGCAAGGCGGTACTTATCAATATGTTGGTGGGAGTAGACTAGAGTAGATTGCGGTCTCTGGTAAAGCAATACCGGTATTGTACGAGTATATTCGCGTCTTTAAGTGACTCCACTAACTGATAAATATGTATATAATATTATATGTGTGTGTATGATATTATACCGGTATTGTGTGCGACGATTGTGAGCACGACTGCTGCATACTCACAAAATCCAGCTTTTTTTGCTCAGACCCTAGTATCATATAATACCGGTAGTGGTCACGTTCGCGGGCGTCGATCAGTTCCGAGTACCGGTACTTGCGTGGAGGATATCCCCGGATGGAATGTTGCATGGCAGGCAAGATTACTGGTATACGGTAGTGAGCTAAGCGTCCTCATCCGGGTACTTGTAGCACCAACGCAACTGGATGCCCATTCTGGCAATGCTTTTATGTCCCTGCATTTACAACTTAGGAGTTGGGATCCTGACACCATTTTCCTTCCTCGGTCGAACATTACGGATCACTGAACACCCAAATACTCTACGGCAGAACACGACCTAGCCAAATACACAGTCTCCACCGATTGGCTTGTACTCGTACTCGAGTACAAGAGGCGATGACCACCAGGATTCGGCCAATTAGTAGTGAGTGTGTATTTGGATGGGGTGTGTACGGCACTAGTACAAATATTTAGCTAAGTGTTCTACGATTGTAGGGTTCGGATGTCTCGTGGAACTGGATAATCAGCATTGGTCTGCTCTACTTTTGTGGACGTGTGCAGGGTTTAGAAAGGTATCGGCAATACTTTGTTGCACTGGGCTATCATCAAGGCTGATACTTGTACGGTACTATGACATCTTACCATAGATGGTATCCTGCATAGTGCCGGTACCTCAGTTCACAGCTTGACATGCTCGTATCGCAAATTCACCATTGGTAGTAGCCCTTTCCCCATTTCTAAGGATAGTTCCATGAGCCAGATCCCTACAGTGAGGAAGGGAGACCACTTATCAATGGCCAATAGACTGAATGAACTGGTATAGCAGGGTCCTGTTATCAAGTTTTCACTTTTCAAGATAGCTCTGCCCACCCTACTTCATCACATGGCACTGCACAGCATACATCCATTGTGATAGTTCTGTAGTGCAGATTAGTGTTCCCCTTTCCGGGAGAGCTCACCGTGGAGGCTCTTCGATTGGGTTCTGATTTATAAACTGTTCTTGCTAGATCGTGAAGAAGGCTGGATAGAAAGGGCGTTTGATGTAAATAATATATAAAGGCCTCTCGCAGCCCACGCTCTGTCCTGTTCTGTCCCCAGTGCCCCACGGCCCACGATACGAGGGGACCAATTCGCTGGAATAAAATGACTAAAACCATCCTTTTCTGGATTCTGCTGACCTCAGCTACTTCAATTACCGCTTCGCCCGCCCCCCATTCCTCGACTCATCCCATCGGGCTGGAGGTCCGCACAGCAATCGATACGGGAGTCGCGAATGTCCACCTA
Source organism: Tuber brumale (assembly GCA_014065205.1). Lineage (NCBI taxonomy): Eukaryota > Fungi > Ascomycota > Pezizomycetes > Pezizales > Tuberaceae > Tuber > Tuber brumale. The sequence goes on from JACCEG010000120.1 coordinate 63,155, forward strand.
ATCCGTAGATCTCCTGTGAGCGGAGGGGTGGTATACACGTACGGGTCCTGTTCTTCCTTTTCTTCTCAGGACTGTCACCACTTCGTCTCGAGCACGCCCCTTGGCACTGATGCTGATCGGCTGCTGTGGAAAGTTCCTGAGGATGCTCCTCCTGATGGTTGTATTTCGGCATGGGGGATGAATGGCGGAGGCTTGCTCGGACGGAGCCTTCCGTTGGACGTGCGGGCAGGGCTCAAGAGGAGGAATCTTGCAAGGAGGGAGATTAATCCTATCGAGATGGATAATAGTAGTGGGATTGATACTAGTGGGCCGTGGTTCGACGGGGTTAAGTTGTTGAAAGATAAGGAGGTTCCGCCGATTGTTATTGAGGAGTTGAAGAAGAAGAGTGAGTCGCCTTGATTTTCCTTTTGAACGATATGCTGATATGTAGGCTGTAGAGATTGGTATCCTCGGTGCTGGAATCTCGGGACTTATGACTGGTGTAAGCCGAGCTTCTTTGCTACCATATATCACTTACTAACGTTTGTAGTTACTATTGGATTCCCAAGGGTTTCATAATTGGGAGATTACAGAGGCATCCCAGAGACTTGGAGGGTATGTGCCGGGCATACTGAGCCAAGCTTTCCTTTACTTCCCGGGGAGACGGTCGCTGACATTATCTAGCCGTATACACACTGAATACTTTGCCGGAGGTCCAACTACAGATGATTATCAGTACCAAGGTGAGATATCCACGTGATGTAGCTTCTGATTATAAGATTTCTGACAATTTATCAGAGATGGGGCCAATGCGATGTATGGACTCTGGTATCCCCATGATCCAGTCAGCTTGTCGCTAATATCCCTACAGTCCCTCGCTCAATCAAATATGCCGAAACTAACGAAAGCCTAATCATCCGTGACCATCACATCGTTTTCCAACTGGCAGATTACCTCAACAACAAGAACAAGAATGATGCGAACCTCGTTGTAAAATTCATTCGCTGGATTCAGACAAACCCGAATGCTCGTTCCTACTTCCAGGGCATCAGGAAGCCAGATGGATCTGTGCCTACTTTGGCCGAAGCACAAGCCGATCCTTCGCTCAGCCCTGCCCCCATAACTGACCCTAGTTATAAGGAAGTTGAGGAGCAATTGTTCAACTTGTTCATGACGAAGGAGAAGATGGCTGAGTTAGCGAACAATGTTTATAAGGCTCATAAGAAGGCTATTGGTACCATGACTGGCTTCTCTAGATTGGGGGTGTAGAACTGATCTTTCTGTGCATCTAGATGAAGGGTGGGACGATTTTTCAGAATTCGAGTATATTCATACTCTCCTTGGGTAGTCCCCCTTCTGAGCCATTTTGTCGTGAAACAATGTCTGAAATGGTCACTAACTGAGCATCAGAGCATCGCTTAATGTCACAGACTTGGCTATCACCTCCCCAGAATCTATTGCTGATTCGTTCTGGGACAATTAGTAAGCAAATATATCCTTATAGTAATACAGTCCTAGGGTTAACGCAAATGTTAGTTTTGATAACGTTTACTTCTCTGCTACTGACTGGGTCACCATTGATCACGGTAAGAACGATTCGGATATCTTTAGGAACAAACGTGGAGATTCTGACTGGTTTGCTATATATAGGCCTTAATCGTCTTCCACTTGCATTCGGGCCTACAGTGAAGGACAGGGTCAAGTTTGGTCGAAGGGTTGATAAGATCGGCTATTCGAAATCAGCAAACAAAGTCGAATTCTCTTGGAGAAAGGATTTCCGTGATAGAGACTACCTGACTGCGGAATATGATTACGCTTTGGTTGCCGCTCCGTTTTCAATTGTCAGGAAATTGAGAACTCCAGGTTTTATACCCCCTCCTCGGTTGTTACCAAACCATTCCTAACTATCAGCAGTGTTCAGCAGTGTACTCGGAAGAGCTATCGGCAGATTGGGCTACACCAACGCTTGCAAGACAGCAGTGCAGTTCAAGACACGATTCTGGGAACACCTGAACCCACCAATCTTTGGTGGTTGTACGGCCACCGATATTCCGCTTATCCAGACATACTGTTATCCATCGTACAATCTGAACGGCACTGGCCCTGGGGTACTTCTCGCTTCATACAACTTTGGGGCTACCGCAGATCGGTCTATCAGCTTTACAGACGATGAGCACATCGAGCACGTGATGGCTGCTATGGAGGAGATTCATGGCCCTGTTGTAAGGCAGCAGTTTATGAGGTAGGTTCCCTCATTGGGCTGGATGTGTGCCGTCACCATCCGCTGACTTTGATCAGGGCTGAACGCAAATGCTGGATTCTTGATGGGTTTGAAGCGGGCTCGTGGGCTGCGCCACTTATTGGGCAGCATAAGCTGTATATCCCTTCGTATTTCAATGTAGAGAATAACGTACGTTCCCCTAGCACATGCTCTTTTTCGACTACAGGTGTTGATTTTACTAGATCATTTTCATTGGGGAACACACCTCGTATACCCATGGTTGGATTGCTTCGGCGCTAGAGTCTGCTGTTCGAGGAACAGTCCAATTGTTCTTGGAGTGGGGCCTCGTCGATGAGGCGAAGAATATCACTGAGACTTGGATGGGAAGATGGTGAGCCCCAAATCAAACCCTCGGAAGCATTGAATAGTGCACTGATGAACCTTAGGATCACGGTCTAAAACTGACAATAATGTTAATGGGAGCGCACATTGTGGGCTGTTGGGGTGGGTTATGGATTTCTTTTTTTGGTATTTTCATAATTTACACTTGACGGGAGTGTGGTGTTTAGCAAATAATCAAGGAGGTGGATAAGCTAGGGTGAATATTCATGGTGGCTATCACACATTATCACCCATATTTATAGTCGCAGTCGCTTGGATATAATTTCTTGCAATACGATAGCTTATTCCAGAAAAACCATCCCCCCAAAAGCACCCCTAACCGCCAGTCCCCAAACCCCCTCACAGGTCCCCATCCACCCCCTAACTCTCCCACAACTTCAGATTCTTGTCAAACGAAATCTTCCACCCCCCTTGCTCCTTCCGCCGAATCAAATCCAAATACACCTGCGCGACAACCGGTCCATCAATCCCGTTATATATCCCCCCCGTATTCTCATCCACCTGCATGGTAAAATAAAACCTCTTCCCGCTCGCGCCATACGTGGCAGCAAGACTCTCCACAAGCACAGCGCTCGCACCCTTCCCCATAGCCAGACTCACCAAATTCGGCATGTTGATCCACGGCAGCGGGTTCCCCGTATAAATCAGGGCCCTGGGCCCCCCGTAATCCTTCCCCAACCCCTCCCACCCCTCCACCGCCGCCTGCGCCGCCGCGTACAGCGAAACCGTGTTCACGGCGAGTTCCTTAGAGACCGCTTCGGGGGATATGTCGGCGAGCCAGTCGTCCGCATTCTGCGGGAAGGTGGTGGCCCAAGCGTTGTACACTATCACATTGGGGAAGCCGCCGAGGGCGGCGGCCGCGGAGGCGATGTGGGATTTCAGGGCTGTGGAGGCGGTCAGGTCTGCGGTTATGTGGTGGTTGGAGGAGGTGCTGGCAGGAGAGGAGCGGGAGAGCGTGGCAACGGTGTAGCCTTCCGATTGGAGTTTTTGGGTTAGGCTAGCGCCGACGTTGTTGCCCGAGCCGAGGATTAGCGCTCTTAGAGTCATTTTTTGTTCTGCTGGTTTTGGTTTTGTTTGGTTCGGTTGTGGTAATGATTTTCGTATGGTACGATAGTGGATTGGATTGGATTGGGTTGGGTTGGGTTATGAGGAACTGATTTTCACGAAGAGGCATTACGCCTTGTTTATGTATTCGATTCTAGCACTACCACTATTACCACTACTATTACTGCTACAAATAGATGGAATACTAAGAGCTTTCTTTCATTCTTTCATCCCGTCTGCTCGCTTACTCCCCCGTCCGATGTGGGACGTACCCGGAACACCGAGTAAACCCACGCATAACATTCCCTCGACACGGACTTCCTGGGCATTACCAATCCCTCCGCTCGGGATATTATTACTTTCGTTGTTGATACAGCAGCCCTATTACAACGTTGTCCTCACATGGTCGGGACGGAGTACCGGTCCCCAGTACGAGTAGTCAGTACGAGTAGCCGCTGTGGTGTAGTACCGGTAGTTAACCAGAGACTAAGCTTTACCGGAAGGGTGCTGTGGGAACTCCGTTGCGTTTGTCGATAATTTGGCACTGTGTTGGTGGATTATAAATGCAGATGTGCGGTGCGGCACTCGTACTTTTGTGGGCGGTTTCGGTTCAGAGTTTTTGGTTGGATTTGTAAGACGATGTGGGGACGGTGGGACCCGCCTGATGTTGTGAGATTCTGCTCTAGTACTCGGGTACCAGGGTTAGTCCGTGAACACTTCCAATAACTGGCTGTAGTTTGTATGCAGCTAAGCCTTGAACTTGCGAAAGAGAAGAAATTCCGTGAACAGTTTGCGATTTTTTTATTCGCCAGGAGGGGTATTTTGGGCAACTTGACCAATACAGCGTGTTCACGGACTAACCCTGGTACCCGAGTAAGGGCGGGGAACGTCATGCCGTCTGGCGTGGGCGTTGTATTGGTCTGGTCGATCGCGGTATGATATCGGATGTTTTGATTACCGGCAAAGTAAGCACTGCACCTAGGGTTGTAATAGCCCGGGTGATATCTTGTGATTCCGCTAGCAGGTTTGCATGTTTGAAGTTAGTGTTCACGCTAGTACTGTATCGTGTCTCTATTACATAGAATCACGAATCTCAGGGCCACGGAGAGAGAGGGAGAGAGCGAAGCAATCTTCCCAAGGGTTATGTGATCCCCTGTCGGCAAGTTCCCACCTGTCATAATATCATACTTACCGTCACCATAGACACGAAATTCATGATGCATTTAATCACGTCTGTGAGATGAAAAGGCTTTCTTCCCCCTCCCTTCGAGCCCTATCCCCAATCACAAACCTGAAAAATACCGGTCAAAAACAGTCACTGCTCGTAATACGAGTGCGGCCGATAGATATATTAGTCACGTGGGTCTGATAAGAGATTTTTGCTAGCAAGCCTCGCCAACAGTCTCTTATCAGACTCACATGACTAATAAATCTATCGGCCGCACTCGTAGTAGGAGCAAACCATCTATTCCCTCCCGGTGGACAATAGTAAGTCCCCAACCAACCAATCGGTTCTTTTCGCCCACACCTCGCATAAAAGCTACTACACAAACTTTCTTAACTCCTTCAAAACTACAACAGCCAGCAACGTTAGGGGCCCCGCAATGTCTCAGCAACAAGCGGCAGTTATGGAAGATTCTCCCGGAGATAAGGGAATCCCGCTGCCAGACCCACCACCACCAGCAAGGAAGAGAGTCTTTTTCCTAATTCAAGTCGATGACCTCAAAGTCGGCATGGTTGTGTTTGAGCTGTATAACGATCAGGTTCCTATCACTTGCGAAAAGTATTGTCCATCCATCCCCTCCGTGAAAGCTAGTTCGTGCACTTTTCTAACTATGCCTCTTCCCTCTCAAGCTTTCGAGTTCTGTGCACGGGAATGGCTGGAAGGGTTAGAAACCCACATGGCATCGTTAATAGACTTCATTACCGTGGGACCAGGATTCACTGCATTATCAAGGATTTCATAGTCCAAGCTGGAGATATTACCAAAGGGGATGGCTCCGGAGGCGCGAGTATATACGCTAACGGCACTGAGTCATTTGGCTATGAGGGGTTCGACCAAGAAAACCTGGGGTGGAGACAGATCGACTCGGCGGGGTTGCTGTGTATGGCTAACCGTGGAGGGAATAAAAGTAATACAAGCCAGTACGCACCCTCCTTCTTTCCAAGACTAAATAAGTTGCTACCACTGACAAATACAGATTCTTCATAACCCTCTCACCAGCCCATTACCTCACCCACCGATACACCGTCTTCGGCCACGTAATCGACGGGATGGATATCATCGAGGAAATCGGAAAGATACAGGTCGGGTACAAGGACTCTCCGAACGTTAAGGTCGAGATAGTGGAGTCTGGAGAACTCACCCCCTCGGATCAAGTAAGGGTGCTGTCACCCCCCGCCCCCATCACATGCAGACCCCTTAAAACCACCCCAACTATGCCACCACCCCATCCGAAACCCACCAAGGGTAAAGGTGCCCATGTCCCAGGACATAAGAGGACTCATAGCAAGCAGGCCACGATGCTAGAGGCTCAGCAGGAGGCGGCGGCAGCAGCAGCGGGGAGAGGGGACATAGACGAGAATAGGAGTACCAAGAGGAGGGTTGTGATGTTCGAGCGGAGAGATGACGATTATGACACGAGGGTGGGTGGGCCGTCCACCAAATCTTTTGCGAGGAAATATCATGGTCCCCGTTGCTCCCCTCGTGAAGCCCCTCCGCCCGCCAGGGCCCGGGGACACAGGCCTAGGAGCCCACCGTTGGTCAAGAGTCATAGGGATCATGGAGGAGGCCATCTCTATCCAAGAGACCCCAATGAGGGAGAATACACTAGCGATGAAGAGGAGGGCAGAGAAATATCTAAGCATCATGGACACAGCACCTACCCTTCCGGAAATAACCGCCGCGACAGGCATGACAATAGAACACCCTCCCAGAAGTATCGAAATGGGCGTCCAGATAGAAGGCTTATCCAACCGCACTGAATTAGAAGGTGTTTTATTTAGTTATAAGATGCGTAAGCATAGTGTAACAACCCTCTCTATGGGACGACTTTTTTATACAAGTACCTCGTTACCTACCACTCCGGGCGCACTGCGATCTATGTAACTGTCATGTGGTATCCTCGTTGCTGCTGATAGCAATACTTTCACATCCTACTCGTATGATATGTATCACTACTTTCGCAAGCATGTACCATACCTAAATAAAAACATTTCCATCCTTTAGGGTTTCCAGTTGTTCGTTCAACGAGGCTACCGCGGTCGTGAAGACTAGCACTTAAACTACCGCTACAGTATCCAGGTTTCTGACATATTATGTCTGAGACATGCCACAAACGATGGGGAATTCGGGTCTCAGCTTGTAGGATACTGCACAACACAATACCGGTGGTAATATGAATGAATTACAGTATTTTTATTAGCAATAACTGCAGAAACAATGATGATACCCTGATTGTACGACAATCTACCCGTAATATTCCAAGACTATAGAGGGAATCCTGAGCCATGGAATGTGCTCGTTGGAGATGTTCCTGTGTTTGTCGCGGCACCGGGTAGTCGATTGAATTAAAGCATGCTTCTGCTAAAAATGGATGCTTCTTCGGTATGCTATGGCTCAGGCACAGTACCGGTATCAGCACATATTAAAATCGGTATATACTGGAAATTAATTATTCTATCGCTTTTTTTTATCATAATAATATTATTATTATCATACATACAACTTGACTAAACCCTCTTTCTCTTCTTGCGGTGGGGTTGGGGGCAGGCGTTCCAGTACTTTTGCACTAGGGCTCCCGATTTGAAAAATCTTGGCGTTTCAATTCAGCCCAACCCGCGCTTGACCTACCGGTCGGCACTTGTGCGCCACCATAGTCTAACTTGTTCCCTTTCCTTGTTCCCTCTCCTTTGGTCTTTCTCTTTCACCCCGTTCGACAACCATCCACCAACCTCCATTGCCATTACGACCCACAACTATTGCCCATCAAATTCATCAGTTCTGCGGGTTCAGTCCATCTTCTACACATACCCATTGTACAGGTAAGCTTGCCTCTCTTGGAAGTTTGGGGAAGAGAGAAGAATTTGTGGGGCGGGGTGGCATGTTCCAACTGACATCACGCGTCAATCGCATCCTATTTTATCGCAGCCCCCGAATTTTCCGACCAACCTCACTCACCTATAACTCTCTCTCTCAACTTCGTCGCCAAACATCAATATTCTCTGCGTTTCCCTCTCCGCTAACCAGGATCAGATTACGATTTTTTTTTTTTTTTTCTCTTTCCCTTTACTTGCCAAGGGTCTTTTCTTTTCTCTTTTCCTTTTCTTTCCTTGATTGTTGGCCATGGCGGAACATAATAACTCGGACGACGCTGATGCCGCGTTTCTCAACGCGCTCAAAGCCAAGCAGGAGATGGCTGAAGCCGGGCAGAAAGCCAGCGAGCTCAGGGGGGAATCTGAGCTGATTGACAATGAACCAAAAGAGGGAGCAGAGCAAGAGACTACTTTTAGGGAATTATCTGATCAAGTTGAAGAAGACAATCATTTACAAAGTAACGAGTCGAAAGACCCTTCGACTGCTGCTTCTGGTGCCACATCCCTCCTCCCAGATGTTGCTGTTGCCAGTCCTGACGGTGGCCCCTCGAGCGTCAACGGCTCGGCAATGGGTGATTCTGCCGCCCAACCTCTCCTTAATGCAAACATGGGTGCTGGCCCAAGCACGCAAGAGTCGTCCGCAATTTCCTCCCCTTCTGTTACTCCCGTTGGTGCTCTTGTCCCTGATGAGAATAATAATGATTCTGCTCCGCATACACTATCTGTTACCACTCCCACTGCTGGTTCTAATAATAATGATTCCTTTCCTGTGTCGTCTACTACTCCTGCTCCTGTCAATGCCCCTTCTACTGCTGTACCTGTTCAAAGCCCGGTTCAAAAGGGGAATGCGAACGTTGCCAATAAGAGGAAGAGGCTTCCACAGGACATTGTAGGACAGCTTGAGGATAGGATTGCAGAGGATCCTAGAGGAGACATTGACGCCTGGTTGGCTTTAATTGAAGAACATAGGAAAAAGGGCAAATTTGATGATGTTAGAGCTGTTTATGAGAGGTTCTTTGTAGTATTTCCAGCTGCGGTAGGTGTTTCCGCTACGCCCACTTTATCTTTTGTACATCCATGTACCGGTGATTTGTGGAAGCTTGTGATGTGCGAAATCGCGTGCTAACGTTATCCCTTATTTTGGTACAGGCCGACCAATGGATCTCTTACGTCAAGATGGAACTAGCGAACAACGAGTTGCAACATGTTGAGCGCATTTTCCAGAGATCCTTGTTTAATGTCCCCAATGTTGAACTTTGGTCCATGTACTTGGATTATATCCGCCGTCGGAATAATCTGACCACAGATACCGGAGGGAAAGCTCGCGCGGTTGTTAACCAATCCTATGAATTTGTATTGAACAATGTCGGATGTGACAGGGAGGCCGGCAGGATTTGGACCGAATACATACAGTTTGTGAAGAGTGCACCCGGAAATGTAGGTGGCAGTGGCTGGCAAGACCAACAGAAGATGGACTCCTTGCGAAAGGTATATCAGAAAGCCGTCACCATGCCCGTTCAAGGCGTCGAGCAGTTGTGGAGGGAGTATGACCAGTTCGAACAAGGTTTGAACAAGTTGACGGTATTTGCGTCCCCACCCCCTAGAAACAATCCGATTGCCAGTGCGCTAATATGGAGGGTTTGTAAATAACACAGGCGAGAAAATTTCTTCAAGAACGCTCCCCAATGTTTATGACTGCCAGAGGTTGTCTTATCGAGTTATCCAACATCACCAAGGGCCTTAGGCGTGATACATTGCCCCGTTTGCCGCCTGCGCCAGGATATGAAGGTTACGAGGATTACACCAGGCAGGTTGAGCTATGGAAGAAGTGGATCCAGTGGGAAAAGGGCGATCCTCTCGTTCTTGCTAAAGAGGATCCCGCAAGTTTGAGTACAAGGATTATATATGTCTTTAAACAAGCTCTTATGGCTTTGAGGTTTTGGCCAGAAATCTGGTTCGATGCAGCAGAGTGGTGCTTCGCAAATGGAATGGATGACCAAGGAGTAGATTTCCTCAATCAGGGAATGGTCGCAAACCCAGAGAGTTGTCTTCTACACTTCAAGTACGCTGAGAGATTGGAAGCAACTACCATCATTGAAGGTGGTGAGGAGGCGCTTATACGAAAGGGTCAATTGGTTAGAAAACCTTATGATGATTTGCTCAACATGCTATACGAGCAGGTTCAGAAAATTCAGCGAAAGGAGAAGGAAGAACTTGCTCGAATTGAAGACGCCTTCGAACTAACCAACCCTCGTAATGCGGAAGATGACGACGAAGACGATGACCCCACTACGGCTGCGACCAGGGCGGCTAAGGATGCTCAAGTTGCGGCATTGAGGGAGGGTACAAAGGCGCAGCTTCAGGTAATGACAAAGACTATCTCGGCTGTATGGATCAACTTGATGCGTGCGATGCGACGTGTTCAAGGCCATGGCAAAGTGAATGAGGCACTAGGTGGAAGTCGTCAGATATTTGCGGACGCAAGGAGGAGGGGCAAGATTAATAGCGATGTGTATGTAGCAAGTGCACTGATTGAATACCACTGCTACAAAGATCCTGCTGCTTTAAAAATCTTTGAAAGGGGGATGAGGCTTTTTCCCGAAGATGAGAATTTTGCGCTGGAGTACTTGAAGCACTTGGTCGCTATTAACGATATTACTAGTGAGTTTCAGCCCGTCCGCGGATATTAAGTGTTCCCTCTCCTAACTGTTCCTAGATGCAAGAGCTGTGTTTGAGACTTTTGTTGGCAGAGTGACAGCTGAAAAGGCTCGAAAGGTGTATGAATTCTTTTACGACTACGAAGCTCACTACGGGGAGCTCGGCCAGGTTTATAAGATGGAGAAACGCATGAGTGAACTCTATCCTACTGGTTTGTGAAAATTCCCATCACAACACGCGAGGCCACCTCTGACCCATACTCTAGATCCATACATTTCTCGATTCTCGAGCAGATATGCCTATAAAGCCGTTGATCCTTGCTCGTTCCTTGCCGTTGTCTCCCCAGCACAACAATGCAAACCTAAATCGCAAGCCATATCTCCACCTATACTTGACCACCTTCCCAGAGACGGCCGCGATTACCGGGACCACCCGCAGGCTCCCCCGACTGCGCCAGCCAACGGCCGAACGGTTTCACCAAAACGGCCTGCGAATGAGGAACTCTCAGACTCTTCTGAGCACCAGCGGCCCAGAAAGCTCCATCGACCTGATTCTCCATTAAAAGGTGCCGCAGGCCGAAGGCTAGATCAACAGAAACGTGCCCAGCAGCAACAGCAACAGATGATGCAGGGTCGCGACCGCAATATCCCGGATCGGGACGATGGTATGCACAGAGGGCCTGGACGCGGAGGGTATCAGCAGAATCAAAGGCAGTCTCAACAGCATCAACCTCAGCAGATGCAAATGCACCAGCCGCCCGCCCCAACCCAACTCCCCGACCTTATTATGTATCTTTTGAGTATTCTACCAGGCGCAGACAAGTACCAAGCGGCAAGATTTAGACCAGAAGCCATGGTTGGGCTTCTGGGTAATATTAATTTGCCTAGGGATGTGCAGGCGAATAATCGTGAGTCTGCCAGTCATCATCGTTCCGTCCCACAGGGTCCGAGACGGCAGTATTAACTACAATAGAACCATATTCGTATCCGAGATAAATCTTCCTTTTTCGTTTTATTTTCTTCTTTACTACATGATTTGTGGGTTGTGCTGGTGGCAGTGGTGCTGGTTGGAAGTGGGGAAATAAAAAAGGGGGCGGGGGTATTATGTACTTGGGAGGTTGTAATGATATATGATGCTGCACATGAGCGCAAAAAGTGAAAAATCCCTCTTTCTTTCTTTCCAAACGAAAAAAAGAAAAACTGGAAAGGAGTAAGCGGGAATCGTTAAGGAATTCTCAGTCCTTTCTGCTTTTTTTTTCCTTGTTATTCTTTCACTAACCCTTCTTTTTTCTTTTTCTTTTTCTTTATCATTATCTTCTTTTTCCATTTCTGGTGTAAATGTCTTATGATAACTTGATTCATTTCATTATCAATGTGTTGGTGAGATTTGGTCCCTCTTTTTATTCTATCATATCTTCACGACGCAGCGCTAGTGACGACACGGGCCATCGCATTGTGACCTTCCTTCTCTCTTACGGTAGTCTTTCTCAGTACCTGGTTATTGGGCTGGTGTGGACGGATGGATGAAGACTGGGATACGATGAGGGTTTAATACTCTAAGCCTTAGAAAATGCTTTTTATGGATTGATTGGCACTTGCGTTTGTGATCTTATATGTGTTCTAGGATCAGTGGAGAAGTGAGTGAGGGAGGGTGATTGGGGTTACCATGCTATTGTGAAGCACTGATGGAAGCGATAGGAGGAAGTGTGAAACCCCCTTTGCCACAGAGTGACTTGCGCGCAAATGTTGAATTTATCGTGGTTCTAAACTGCAAAATAGTCTACTCGAGTATCATAGTCGACTGCCCCCTCCGTCGGGGGGCTACACTTTTCTCTAACATACTCGTGATACCGGTAGTGACTTAATTTATAAGTCGTTGCTGTTGCGAGCTTTGTGACTTAATATCGTGCGGAGGGTTCATACCTTCGACTTTGTGACTTGGCCGTTATCATATTAACTGTGACTTTGATGGTGATAAAGGTGCTTCAGGGTCACAGAATTTTGTTGAATCTGCTGGTAACGAAATGCGATTTTCGTTTTTCTTCGGTCGTTTTCGTGATCAGCGGCAGGCAGTCCTTGCCTCGTGCAGGAAGGTTTTTTATTCATGTATGCTCCTGTGATACAATAACGGTCGACAGTGAAAATGTTGTTTAAATTTTACAGACACTGCCCGTGAAGCCTATCGCAATTGTATTATTTGCATTTAAAATCATCATGGGTTCAAAGGCTGTTTAGGGACATTTTCACCCTCGGCCCCTAAATAGAATACGGTTCAGGCATTGCGTTGCCATAGCGGGGATTGGTCCCATTCATTACTGGTTCGTGGATGGATGGGATCAACCTGCTTACGTTTCGTCACCTCTCCTATTCCACTTCTCTCCCCCGATCAACAACCACCCAGCCAGCGAGTGAACCGCTACTCACCCCCCCCAACGATCTATCTACACTTAATCCGGAGGAATAACTCCAGTTTATTGAAACTTAATCCCCCACAATGTACAATGCGGCTGCCTTCCTGGCGTCTACCGGGCCAGGGGTCCAGCAGGTTGGACAACCGCAACAGCAGCAACAGCAACAAATGCAGCCGCAACAGACCGGATATCCTGGGCAGCAGCAGCAGCAAACTCCAGGTGCTATGCCCCCTCAACCTACGGGATATATGTCGTATCAACAAACTGGGTTTCCGGGCCAACAACCTCAGCAGCAGTTTCAACAACAGCAGCCGCAACAATTCCAGCAGCAGCAGCAGATGCCTATGCAGTATCAAGCTACGGGACAGCCGGGTGGACTTCAAGGATATCCGAGCCAACAGGGGATCCCACCGGTCCCTCCGCTCCCAACTGGACTTTCGTCATTCTCTCCGCAACCTCAACAGACATTTTCACCACTTCCTCAGCAGCAGCCGCAACAGCAACAGCAACAGCGTAATAAAGCGAAAAGTCAGGCAAAGATCCCTACTATTCGGCTTTCCTTCATTACCGCTGCCGATCAGGCTAAATTTGAACAGCTTTTCAAGGCGGCAGTTGGAGAGGGACAGGCTTTATCAGGTGAGTGGGGTTTGCAAAAGGCTTGTATTGCTCCATTATGGCTCCTAACAAGTGACTAGGTGACAAGGCAAAGGATATTCTTTTAAGATCTCAACTTTCTCCATCAGATCTTCACCAAATATGGTTCGTAACCCCTCGTGAAAATGAGTATATGTAACGCTAAATATCGCCTAGGCAACTTGCCGATACCACCAAGTCTGGACAATTGTTATTCCCCGAGTTTGCCCTAGCTATGTACCTTTGCAATCTCAAACGTGGAGGAAAGACCTTGCCGCCAATGTTGCCTGAAGTGATCAGGAATGAGGTCTCGAGTATGGTGGATATCATTTCTTTTGGTGTGCCTGATTCTGCTCCACTTCCGGCTCCGCGGACGAACGTCCCCAGTTTTGAGGTTAGCAGCGCGCCACCGCAGACCCCTCAAACCGCAATCTCGCCCTCGCAACCTACTGGACAACCTCAGCCGAGTAACTCTCAGTTGCTCGGCATGATGGCCCAGCAAACCGGAATATCAGGACTTCAGTCTCAGCGGACAGGATTTCCTACCATGCAAACGCAGTTTACCGGTTTCCAACCACAACAGACAGGGATAGCTTCTCAGGCAACGGGATATGGCCAGGGGCCTGGTGGCTATGGTGGCTCAATTCCTCCTGTGCCCCCAATACCGGCTGGCGTGCCGTCACTGATGCCTAGCGGAATGAACCCATTGCAGACTCAGCCTACAGGCCGGCCAGGCCAATGGGGCTTTGTCAACACACCGGCGTCCGTACTTCAAGGTATTGATGCTCTGCAAGAACGAATGATGCCACAACCTGGGCGGGAAGGAGGCTTTAGTACCCAAGGGTTGCAAGGAAATGCTGTAATCCCATGGTCCATCACCAAGGTTGAGAAGCAGAAGTACGATCAAGTATTTGAGGGTTGGGATGGGCTTAAGAGGGGTCTGATAAGTGGCGATACTGCTATTGAGGTTTTTGGGCAAAGTGGATTGCCGAAGGACGATTTGATGCAGATATGGACCTTGGCAGATTCGGGTAACAAGGGGAGCTTGAACAAGGATGAGTTTGCGGTTGCAATGCATTTAGTAAGTCTATAATCCTTGAGCATGACCGGAAAACTGCTAATTACCCAAAGATTTTTCGTAAACTTAACGGATATGAAATTCCGACGCGTCTTCCACCCGAGTTGATCCCTCCTTCTACCAAGAAGTTCTCCGAGTCCTTGAGCACTGTAAAATCGTTTCTGCAAGAAGGGCGTAAAGGTTCTGCTCTCCAACCTCAGGCCACTGGTATCAGTTACTTGAAGAGTCGATCTTTCCATGATACGGCGACAGCCCAGGAAAGGAAAGATGGGACGGTATATAGATTTGATGATAATCAAGTTGGCTATAAGTCCAGTGCTAGGCATCGAGCCAAGGGTGCAAGATCTCCTTCACCAGCTGTCGGCGGGTCTCCATCACCGTCGCCTGGGCCGGAGATGACGCTCGATCAACTTCGTAAGAGGGTCCGAGAAAAGCAGATTCTACTGAATGCTATCGATATCAAAGACGAAGACGAGGCGGAAAATGATGACATTCTTGATAGGCGTGACCGCCGTGATGCCGATGACCTCTATAGGAGGATTAGACGAGTGCAGGAGGATATCGATGCAAATCCTAATGCTGCTGTCGGAGGCACAGACCTAGAAGCGGAAAGAAGGCAGCTGAGGAGACAGTTGCAGAATTTGGCAGACCGATTGCCTGATCTTGCCTCTAGAGTTCGGAAGACCGAGAGAGGCATTGCAGATGCTAAACTTTCGCTTTTCAGGTTGCGGGATGCCAAAGCTCATCCGGGATCTGCACCTGTGATTATTGGAACTGGTCCTGGAGGAGCCATCACTGAATCCGACCGCATCAAAGCCCGGTCCAAGGCTATGATGCAACAGAGACTTGCTGCATTGACTGGAAAGCCAGCTTCTTCAACTGGTGATGATGATGAGGCTGCTTCGAGAAGATTGGCGGAAGAGACTCAGAAGATCAAATCTGAGCAGGAATCCAATGATAGAATGACCCGTGATGTGGAAGATAGTGTTACTGAGTTCCGGAAATCATTGGAAGATTCTCTCAAATTTGCTCCTAGTGAGAGCGGTGGTATCTCAGATTCCGAGAGGAGAAGGTGGGAAGAGGCTTTGGGTGTTGAGGATGAAGTCAAGGAATTCATTTTTGACCTCCAACGCCAGTCTCACTCTGCTAAGTTGAGACGGGAAGAGTATACCACCGCTTTATCAACCATTAGCTCTATTGTTACTAATGCTTCAAATAGTGACAGGGATTATCGCCGCCGTGATGATCGCTCCAGTTCTAACGTACCAAGGCCTGTTGAGGAGCTGCCCCGCCAGACTGCATCTCCAGCTCTTGCACCCCCCTCACGCACCGCCACACCATCTGGTTCTTACTCAAGCTTCAAGTCTGCTGAAGAGCGGGCGGCTTTCATTAAGCAACAAGCCGAGCAGAAGATGGCCGAGCGTCTGGCCGCGCTTGGGCTTAAGCCACCAGCACGCTCGAACATTGGCGAAACTGCCCAACAGCGTGCAGAGCGCGAGAGAAAGGAGAGGGAGGAACGCCTCAGGAAGGCCGAGGAAGAAGAAGCCATGCGCGAGCGCAACCTACAACAGAGACTCGCTGATGAGCAGCCGAAGCCACCTGCCCCCATCACCTCAAAGAAGCCCCCTCCACCCGCACCTCGTAGAGCCAAAGATGATAGCCAAGCAAAGGCTAGGGCAGATGAGCAGGCCAGAAAGGCCGAGGAGAGCCTCAGGGTAGCAGAAGAACAGGCTCTCAAACAAGAACAGGCGGCCCAGAGAGCCAAGATTGAGCAGAAGGAGTAAGTTTCCAGTGGTACTGATCTGGGCCGAGCGATTTCTAATGATGATTTCTAGGGCGGAATCGAGGGCAGAAGAAGAAGCACTTTTGAGAGAACAGGAAGCGGCCAGAGCTCGTCTTCAGGCCCTTGAGGATAAAGTGAAGCAAGGAAAGTTACAGAAGCAAGAGGAGAAGAAGAAGAGGCATGCGGCACTTCAGGCCACCAAAGAGAAGGAAGCTAGACTTGCAGCTATGCGTGCGGAGATTGAGAGGGCTAGGGAGGAAGAGGAGTGAGTTTTCAAATCCTTACACAATTAGTCATTGCGTGAAACTAACCAGCTTACCAAGACGCCTCAAGCGTCTCCAGATGGAACTTGAGGATTCCTCCTCAGATGAGGAGGGGCCGGAGGAATTAGGGGGTGTAACACCAACTAAAGAATCGGTGAGCGAGGAGCAATTCGTACCTGCCCCTTCATCGTCCTCAACTGCTGCCTCTCCTCCCCCGCCTCCGCCTCCGCCTCCTCCACCCCCCCCAGCTCCTCCCCTTCCCCCAGTTGTCAAGGCACCTTCACCGCCTGCTACTGCTGTGCCTCCAGTTGTTCCTCCAACCTCGGTTGGCGCTGACAGCAATAACCCAAGCAATAACCCGTTCCTCAAGCATCTTGGAGCGAATGGCGACGCGCCAGCCCTATCTCCCGCAGCCCCCGCTAGTACAGCTAGCGCTGCTCCCTCTGCTCCCTCTGCCCCATCTAGTTCCGGGGCTGTTCCTAGCAAGAACCCATTCTATAAGTTGAATCCCGATCAAACAGCTGAGCCTCCTCCAAGGACGTTTACACGTCGCCAACCTGACGAGGATGACTGGAGTGTTGTGGATGGGGGTGAGAGTTCGAGTGATGACGATGACGATCCTCCGAATCGCCAGGGCACAAGAGCTCTCGCTGAGATGCTCTTCTCAACCATGGCTCCCCCTAGACCATTGTCTAGCATGGGTAGCAAGGAGACCGAGCTGCCAATTAGTCCTTCAGTAGGAGGGGCATCGCCTCCACCGCCTCCACCGCCGCCTCCGCCCGCGCCACCAATGCCGTCTGGGTCTTCCGCCCCAGTTGTTGCGCCACCGACCAAGGCGGATGTTGGTTCCCTATTGAACGAGATTTCGTTGGGTAAGACTTTGAGGAAGACTGAGACAAAGGATAGAAGTGCACCGGCGTTGGGCGGAAGGGTTGTTGGTTGAGCGAGATAGACGGTTTGGTTCGCTGTAGGTTTTTGCTTAATATTCATGCTATAGAGCTAGGGGGGGGGGCATATCATTAAAAGGTTGACTGGCCTTCTGAAATAAGGTTTTTATACGCTACATTTGTATTTGGCATTCTGTTTCTTCCTCTCTCGTTATTTTTTGCGTTTGTGATTGGTAGCCAGCTGTTGGTGGATGGATATAAGTAATTATATCTCTTAGTCTATGGGTTTCCTACAACCTGCGCTCTGGCCTCTATGGCCATAATAACATGTGTTTTTCATGAGTGCCAACCCTTGTTTCCCTGAAGTGGGATTGCGATTGTGCTTTTGGTTGAGGAAATGATATCTGAGCGGGTTTCATAAACGGACTACCGGTATCATACTGCGGTTTGGTTACTTACGTATGATATGATACTGTGCTTCGCCGCACCGCCAAGAGCGGCTCGGGTGGTGAGTACTGAGTGTTTTGATAGTGAATAGGGCAGGCATGTTGTGCAAACAAGGGCTCCATAAGTTTCGCCCCCCGCACGAAGGGTCGCTCCTCGCGCCATAGGAAAATTTCAGCACTGGCAAAGCATAATAATATGGAGCCAATTTTTGCCATGTCATATGATACGTATCAATTAAGCCAATAATTATATTATCAAAAGAGGAAAGAGAAACTAAAAAAAACTTTTGTTCCCCCACTATAGTCACGACATCATACCACTCATTATCGTACCGTACACGCCTCCCCCCACTCTCCTCCCCCCTCCCGAATCCGGCTCACCGCTCCTTCAGCACCTTATTCCTCCTCTCCCTGCGCCTGATTCTCTCAACCCGCTTAGCGTGCATCTTCTCGGCGAGCCGCTCGTAGCGCTCCTTCTCCACCTTGGCCTCCCTGCGCTCCTTGAGCACGCGATTGCGCTCCTGCCTCGCGGCCTCCTTCTCCTCCTTCATCTCCTTCTCGCGCAACTTTGTCGCGGCCAACGCCTTGCGCTGCTCCAGCCGGGCTCCCCAGGACTGACTCGTGCCCGCTTTCGGGCGGAAGGCGGTTCCGGTGGGCTTCCAGGATTTGCCTGGTTTTGTTAGCTGGTTGGTTGGTTTGGCTATGGAGGGGGGTGGGGGGTGGGAGGGCATGTACCGTTTTTACGAGTGCCGGAGATGACCGTGGTTTTGGGTGCTGAGGCCATGGTTTGTGGAATGAATGAATTGGGGGGGGGGGGGTTCTTGAAGGGAGGGGAGGTGCGTTGCGTGGGGATATATCGATATTTTCTCTTATCCAGTGCAGTTGTGGTTTAGCTTGTTTTATCTGATTGATCTGATCTGATACGATTACGTATTATCTTATCAAGGATCTTTTGGGGGGGGGGAATTGTTTATCTGATGCAGATGGAAACACCCGAGTATGATACAGGCTTCCTGCAGGAGTCGCAAGGCCCTCATCCACACTTACTCGCAAACGCATGACGTTTGTGAACACGACCAGGTCCGCAGGCGCCGGCATATGCAAGATAGGCCAGTAGAAACTCTTATGACAACACATCAAGATTAAAATTGTGACCTGCATAGTTTGTAGACAAAGTATCACTAGTTCCCCCACTGCTCAACTTCATCAGGCTCCAATCTATCATACCAAGGACCAATATCGTGGAAACTCTATAGTTTTTTTATATTTTTAATTCTTCAAAATGTCAGTAATTAAGCCACAGGGAAAAACGACCTCCATGAGCAAAAGAGGCCAGATACTGGCATATGCAACTTTGAAAGGCCCACGAAAGATGACCCTTCAAGAGATAGAGAAGGAAACCGGTATCCTCCACAGTACCTGTTCAAACATAATTCGCGAAGCCAAAAAACGTTCCTTCAAAATGGGAAATCCAGATCTTTGTGCTACTGTGAACTTGTCTCCGAAGACAAATTGTGAAAAGGGGTCCCAGGCTGTAACTACTCAGGCTGAAAGAGAACACCTGGTGAAAGTTACACTTTCTGATAGCTCTCACTGTCGAATGTCATATCGAGATCTGGCTCTAGAAGGTAGTTTTTATTTTTATTTTAAACTTTCATCCCATTTGACTTGAGTAGACTATGTAGTAGTATAGAGAGCTAATATTAAATCAATCTACAAGCGGGTCTTAAGATATGTGCGAATACGGTGAAGAAAATCCTCATCGAAAACAATATTCGCAGACGCAAACTAACAGAGAAACCCCAGTTGAAGCCCGAGCAGCGTGCAGCCAGGCTTGCATTTTGCCTTCGATATCAGCAATTAGATTGGCGTCACGTAATTTTTACTGATGAAAGCTATTTTAAAACGAGTAACTTACGTCGCCACAGGGCTCGTGGAGTGCTTAGGCGGCCAGGGGAGGCATATTTGCCTCAAAATATGAACGTCAAGTTCCCCAAAGGGGCTACTGTAATGCTTTGGAGGGCAATTCTTTATGGATATCATGGTAATGTTACATAGAAGTCTTTTTTTATCTCTTTTACAGAATACTTGATTGTTAACTGCTTTTCTATATATTATAATTTTTAATTTACAATAGGTTCTACACTCCCATATCATCTCTATACCACACCATACGAGAAGAAGCAGCAAAAAAAAGATGCTGATATCCAGCTCCAGCTGGAATACCAGCAGGAGCTGGCAGAGGTAGCGCAGTTTAGTGAGATGGGATTTGCATATCCTTACCTCCCAGAATTAAAAGAGTGAGGAAAGGATAGAAGGGGAGAGATTGACTGGTTCATATATCGTGAACGGATCCTCAACCCTCTCCTCTATCCTTTCATTCACGCTGCACAGGCTGCTTATCCAAACCTCCTCCTCATGGAGGACAATGCCCCCACCCATATCCACCACTACCATGATCATCCTCGCAAGCTATTGGGCATCCACAAGTTAAATTGGCCCGCGAACTCTCCCGACCTCAACCCTATTGAAACAATATGGTGTGAGATGAAGGATGAAATACGGAAAAGGTTAGGAATCAGGATGACGGCAGCTGGAATATGGGAGGTAATTAAGGTGGAATGGCTGAACTATTCTACAGAAAGGATTAACAAGCATATTGACTCTATGGCATCACGCATAGAGGCTTGTATTCAGGATGAGGGTGGAAACGCCTTTAATTTTTAGTTAATCTTTTATAATACTTTGCCTGCGAGTGACCAGCTATGAATGATGATACCATAATATTCTAATCTCTAATGTTCTTTCCTCCGGTCTTCTATCCATTATCATGTTTCTGTTCTCATGGTTCTATCCTGTGTTTTCTATCTTTCAGACAAAATGGTACTTCCATGTGGGTCATATGCGCTTGGCCTTGGCGCATATGTGGACCTGGTCGTGTTCACAAACGTCATGCGTTTGCGAGTAGTCTAAGCCTGAAGCCTTCTGCTGCAACCAACGTTATCATACCGGTAGCACAACTACACATAATCGGGGAACCGCTACCGGTATCACAATACCCGGGTTGGTTCGAGGAAGGGTTGGCATAGATACCGGTATATCATACTTGTACGAGCCTATATAAAGCCCAAATTTGGACTCTGTGGGTACGGTAGTTGTTACCAGAGAGGTTGATGGGGCTTACTTACATACCGGTACCGGTATGGTGGTGGACTGGGACTTTGCAATTCGGTGCTTGTACTTGCACAGTACTGTGATCTAGGCTAGGCTAGGCTAGGTTAGGATGTTGCTGATGCCGTCCTCGAGTATCGTATTGGGTGTAAATTTATCCAGTGCAGCAGGCAGGCAGGGGGGGTTCATGAATTTTTTTTTTTTTTCCCCTATGGTGTAACAACAACAACTCGAGTAACGTACCGGTATTGGACCAGGAAGTGGGTCAAACAGATGGACAGACGCAAAGGTGAATCACTTTGTATGATAATATGTAAAGAGTTTTTTTTGATCAAATCCTCACGGCAGCAATTTCGATGAATTCAAACTTTCTATAATTTGGTTCAAAAAGGGCAAACCTAACCTCCTTCTGGCACATTTTAACTGATTCACTTTCCTGTCTGACCGTTTGGTGCTAGTAGGCGTCTGAAATCGACCCCAGAGCGAAAATCAACAGCGAGCCCTCCGCAACAACAGGGTTTCTTTGGGAAACAAACTCGATAAAGCTTCTTGGAATTACTTCCTCCCTGATTCTATCCACTCTGATCGTTTATTGGGCGGGTATTGGTTACTAAAAAACCCCAGTGAACAAGAGGGTCGATTTTAGGTGTCCAGCACTACACATGTAAGTTGATGTAACAGTCAGCAGTATGGTGTAAACGGTCTGACACACACGATAATTGGTACCACATAAAGAAAGAAGGAAACTATCCTTGCTCGTTTTTTTTTCTTCTCCCTTCCCCCAGTGAATACTGCACCGCAACTAGAACCATCTCGTCTCTGCTCTGTTCTCTTTCCCTTCTCTTCCCCACACACATCACTCCTCCCCCCTTCGAGGGCTTTGGCTATTCGGAGCCTTGTTTGTCCCCGGAGGTACATGCACATAGACAGTGCGCGTTGGGTTGGGTTGATTGCACTGCAGCTTCCGAATCATCTTACTCTCTCCCTTGTGCGCCTCCTATCATACTCCTCCTCCCAACAGCAGCCCAGGGCAAGGGCATCAGAGGGGCGTGCGGCGAATACAGTATAAGACCTGGGCTTTTTCCCTTTTGCTCCTCCCCTCTCCCTCCCTCCCTCTTTCCGGATTTGCTTTAAAATGTCATTGTTTGGCTAGCAGGCTTTCTTCTTCCTTTTTTCTTTCCCCCCCCGCCCGGAATTTTCTTATACAACGGGCCTAAGGACTTTTTGTCTGTCTGGCCGCCTGCCCGTCTGAATATATCGGCTTGGGGCTTTTACCTATCGCTATTTATCATGTCGCAGGAATTTGCTATGGAAGCTAGAGCTGCCGCGGCTACTACTCGAAGGGGGGAGGAGGAGGTGGCGGGTTTGGCAGCTGTTAAGGATAT
Source organism: Tuber brumale (assembly GCA_014065205.1). Classification (NCBI taxonomy): domain Eukaryota; kingdom Fungi; phylum Ascomycota; class Pezizomycetes; order Pezizales; family Tuberaceae; genus Tuber; species Tuber brumale. Next base: position 85,610 of record JACCEG010000120.1, read on the forward strand.
TGTGTTTGGTTCCGTGAGTCGCAATCTACTGCTACGGTACCCCCCACAAGGCGGAAGTGAATGGAGGACTAATGACAGAACAGTCCGCAGGAATAGTTGGAAAAACCATAGAATACCCCTTCGACACCGTTAAAGTTAGGCTGCAATCCCAGCCGGACGACCAACCATTGCGTTACCGTGGACCTCTGGATTGCCTCAAGCAGAGCTTGAAGCAGGACGGTATCCGTGGGCTGTATCGCGGCATCTCACCACCGCTCGTGGGCGCTGCGACGGAGAATTCGGCTCTGTTTTTTAGTGTTCGTTTATCCCCCGCCACTACTATTCCTTCTAGTGTGGGCGCGTGTGTGCTGAATGATATGGGGGGAGGGGGAGAATAGTACAACATCGCCCAAAACCTCGTGCGAGAATCCTTTCACCCATGTCTTGATAAGGAAGACGATCTCCCCATCGGTGCATTAGTATTCTGCGGCGCTGCTAGTGGCGCCTTCACGTCTTTCATACTCACCCCCATCGAACTTATAAAGTGCAAGATGCAAGTGCAAACTGTCGGTATCCCACGTCCGGCAATCCCCGGCGGGCTCCCTTCTTCCTCTTCCACCTCACGTCCTCCGCCATTCAGCACGGGCACTTCAACAGCAGGCATGCACACGATATCGCCGGCAAAGCTGGCCGGGCCCATAACCCTCCTCGGTGAGGTTTATAAGGTCTACGGATTGAAGGGACTCTGGCACGGCCAGGTCGGCACCTTCCTTCGCGAAACCGGAGGTTCGGCAGCATGGTTCGGATCATACGAGTACATCTCTAGAATGCTCAGGAAGTGGCGGGGTAGGAGTAGTAATACTGCTGGGGAAATGATGGCTGCTGGAGCTGCTGGTTTGTTCTCCCTTGCCCCCGGTCTCCTCCGGAGAATATGAACTGATAGGGGGAGACAGCCGGCGTAAGCTACAACTTCATACTCTTCCCCGCGGACTCCGTCAAGTCCCGGATGCAAACCGAAGCTATCGGGATACGAGGTGACAAGAAGGGGTTTGTACAGGTTGCTACGGGAATGTACCGTGCTAGCGGGATCAGAGGGCTGTACCGCGGGTGTGGATTGACGTGTATGAGGAGCGCGCCATCGTCGGCGGTGATTTTCTTGGTGTATGAAAGTATGAAGAAACATTTTGGGTAGTCACTTGATGCGCTATGGGTGCTTAGAGAAGAGCGATACGTGGATGGATGGATGGTTGTTATTAGATGGGCGTTCTTTCTTCTTTTGCTTTGCTATATTTGTGCGTACGGCTCTTGGGTGGGTTTTTTTTTGTTTGGATAGATAAATTTTAGGTTCTATATATCCTTTTTCCTTCATTATGATGGAAGAAGAGAGCGGGCGTAAGAGTGAAGGGTTGTGATCTACTTTTTTTTTTTTTTTTTTTTTTTTTTTTTTACTATGTCGACCATTCGTGAGCGACGGAGCGAAGCACAGCACCTAAGTGATTGTATAGTTTTTGATAAAGTAGACAGCAATCGAGATGTCACATATTACGGCTAGTCACCGCTTCTGCCACCGCCTGAGATGGTAGGATGTCAACGGCGGTATCATATCTACAAACTCAGGAGGTTTTCAGTGCTAGAGAAACGTGAAGATTCCACCAAGAGTGCAACAGACCGAGTCTCTTCTCCCCCCAAGCTCAGAGATACGCACGTATCATAACGTACGTTATAATATATACCATAAATTACCACGTTACAGAAATATACAACCATCACTTGTAAATAAGTGTATAGAATGAGAGCGATATATATAGTTAATAACCTCCCAACACACCAACCCACAGGTATAAAGTTATAGAGATGGTTATGATAATATAAAGCTAGTCAAGCCACGTAGTCCAGTGAGATCGTGAGTGTCCGTACTGTACAGCAACAACTACCACCCCCCTATCCAAGGTCCCAGGGGTGGAAAGGTGGATAATTTTTGCTGTGGGAATGGATGGTTTGGTTATATATTGTGTGTGCGCTCGTTATTGGCAGTGATGATGATGGACGATGATGTACGATTGTCCCTAATTTTTGTTGTCGCTCCTTCCCTCCCTTTTTTTTTTCTATCATAGGAAAGATCTGGTGCGAGTGATTGTCTGTGATGAGTGTTCTAGTGCGAGAGAGGGGTGGGGGTGGGATACTTATGAGGGGGTGGGGGTGGAGTGAGACTGTGCCGTGACGGTGTGGACTAAGTGAAGTCCCGGTTATGGGGGAGGAGGGCGAGAGTTTGTATTTTATGGACGGGGGAGAGAGTCTGCGTGAGAGGGGTTTGGAGGGGGGGAGGAGTTCTTTCTGTCAGAGTGGGCCCAGATTGGGCGCTAGGTGTAAGTTTAATAAAATAAGGTCATCAATTGTCCGCAAGGAAGCACCAGCCCATCAAGGCGAAAGGAATAATAATAATAATAATAAAATCCGGCATTCGACTACTACTCCCGGACGACATTACAATTGTATATCCATCCATCCATCCCCCTCCAACCCCAACCTAGCTTACTGCCCCTCCTTCTTCTTCCTCCTCTCCTCAACAATCTCCATATTCCCGCTAGGCACCTCCTCAAACCTCTCCTCGATCCACTCGCGAATTTCCACCCCCAGATCTCCCTGAACCACAATCTCATCGCCGCCGCCGCCAACACCCTTGGTCACGCTGGCGCCGCAAGCAAACTTCTTCCCCATCTCCTTCGCTACCTTCTTCAGGTCGAGGCCGAAGGCCTCCAGCCCCGTGATGACGATGACGTGCTTGCGTTTGGTGCGCTCCACGCGCTTGAGTATGACGGGCGAGGAGAGCTTCTTCGCCAGCTCCCGTTCCTGCTTCGCTTCGTCCTTGAGCGCCTTCCTGGCCATGGCAGCTTCCGCCTTTTGAGCCTTTTCCTGGGCGGCGGTGGAGAGGTTTTGCATGGCAGATTCTATGGCTTCTACTACGTATCAGCACACAAGGTCGGGGATTGCGGGGGGGAAGGGAAACCAATGTTGTAGATCACAGGCACCAATTCCGAGTGATTCATTTCCAACCATTCACGGCATTTCTTTGAGGTTGTACCGAATTCACAATACTGCGTTCATTCACACACACACAGTGTTAGCCAGCCAGCCGGCATTCAAGCACCACGGGGAAGCACTATATATATAAAGCGTACCTCTGGCGGGAGCGTGCAAACTACCGTGCCCAATCCCCGTATTTAGCAAAATTATCCCAAAGGAAGGAAGGAAAGAAGGGGGGAAACTCACCAGCACAATAAAGCACCCTCTTAGCCTGCGGTTCCTGCGGTTCCTGCGGTACAACTATCTCTTCAGTATCAGCCATTATAATAGCACTTGCTTGTCTGTAGCTGTTGTTGTTGTTGTTGTCGTTGTCGTCGTTATCGCGGCTCAAATCGATGATTGTCATCAGTAAAGTGAGGGGTTTTAGCTATCGTACCGGTACGGGCTGGTGCACAGCAACGAACCGGGACACGGGAACAACCTTTTTCCGGCCCAAAGGGAGTGGGGGAGGAGGGTGTTCCAAGATTTATCAATTACAGTACGATATCATGCATGATCGACAGCACGCAGGTATGATAACTTAGGTATCATACGATAAATATTATTGTGATACCGGCCTTTATAGAAACCAGAGGAGATTTTAAATAAAACCCAAGCTTTTGCCAGCCTTAACTTGGGGTATCATACGAGTGTCCACTGGTGGCTCTCGTTGGGCTTTGATACTACACTTGAGTACTCACTCACTTCTTCCTCACACCGAGAGCTTACAAATACTGCCGTACGCAGATATTTTATCCAGTATCATATAGTCTTGCGCTCACGGTGCGGGCACACTACAGTACAAGCGCTGTACAGGGCGGAAAGGGAGAAAGAAGAAGGAGAAGAAAGAAAGAACTCGTACGGGAAGGAGAAGGGCCGTTGCGCGTTCTGTGTTTTCGGATCCGGGAATCATGGGATAGTACAGTTATGTAGGCATACAGGGCGTGCTCGAACATGGCTTTTTGGTGGTTCTTATTGGCAGATGAGGGGGAGGGCGAGTTGGTGAGCGATCACGATAAATTTACTTTATTACATGTTGGTAACGGGTGTTAGGTGGGTAGGTAGGTTTTGTTCCGTGTGTTTGCGGTATCGCGGTATTTGTATGTTTTAATACTGGATTGAGCTATGCAAAGTACGGTAGCGTACCTGTACTCGAGTACAAAGCAACCGGTATTAAGAGCGGTGTTATCGCTAAATAATAACTTTGTTGTAAAGTTCTTGGACGAAAGTCATTGTTGGAGATCCAATTGATTATACAATAACAACCACAACTCCAACCTTCATACCACCCCATACAATAACAAAAAAAACAAAAAAACAAGAAAAGTCAATACAGGAAGAGAGTAGGAAGGAAAGAATTCTTAGACTTTACACATTAGAAAGTAGTAGGGATGAAGAGGTTTGGAATAAGTTTTGTCAAGATATAATGTCAAGTAAAAATATCAGCTTCAATACTTGTTTTAATCATCCATGATACCAGTCAACTATCACAGAATTTCAAATAATTGAACTGTGTGCTATGTCATTGGAGTTGCCTCCTCTGGTAAAGTCTGGTGTTTTTGTTTTTGTTTTTCTGTCTCTTTCAGAGGGGCTGAGCAGCTCATTTCTTACTATGTTTTTTATCTCTTTTCCAAAGTAGGCAATTCTCGACCACATAGCACCAGGTTTAACTATTTGAGATTCTACGGTAATTTAGTTTTAGCTAATACCAGAACAGGTTGAGTGTAAAAAATGATTCCCTGAACTAGCTATTACTTAGTTATTGCCTCTGGATAGAACAGGAAAATTCCACTGTAGTAACTTTGGTGAGATTTTACCTCTAATATCTTGGTCAGTGTGATCCAAAGAAGGCTAGCAGAAATTAATATTTACAAGTATATTTAAGTTGAGAGGCTATACTTGATACTTATTCTGACAGGTAAGTAATATAGTGTTACGATCCCTAACCGGTATCAGTTCTCAGCGACGGGTGGACGATACTTCTCTATTTCTCTCTCGACGATAGTTCTTAGGCCGTTGCCTACGATAAGGTGGGAGAGACTCTCGTGTCTCTAGTCCTTATCGCCTATCGTACTCTTTCTTCAACTCGACTCTGTACCAGAGTCCTTCTTCTCGTAGGTAGGTATTCGTAAAGAGCGTAAAGGTTTTATATTCGTAAAAGCATAAAGTAATAAGTAAGGAAATAACTTAGAACGAAGCGTGAAGAGCCTATCTACTCGGACTTTTTTTTTTTTTTTTTTTTTTTTTTTTTTATCATCATGTATTCGTTGATTTATGGTACAAGAACTTGCATGCAGCGCTAGCTATGGCATAAACAAAACCTTAATCTCAAAAACTCGCAAATAACAAAAGAAATCATCGCACCAAACTATAAAAACCTCCTACATGTGTCCGATAGCCGACACGAAATCCCTAAGGAAATAAAACAACAAAGCGCATAATCATAACGAAAAATACTTCTCCAAACAAGTAAAGAAACATAACGGGTAAAGGCCTTGTGCCCCTAGGGGGCGAAGCCGTGGATTGGAAGCGCAGACGCTTCAGCGTCTGGGTCGAGCAGGTGGTCCCTTTCTGCCGGGGGCATGCCTGGTGGGAATCCCGTCGCTGTGACATTTATGTATCTAGCGAGGGCGTTGAGGGTGGAGGGGCTTGTCCAGAGTGGGCTGTCCCAATCGATCGAAGTGAGGCCTCGGAGGTGGCGCTCCCTAGGTTCCTTGCGGGACTCGCAGTAAAGGATGGCATGGGTGAAGTCCTCTTCTTCTTCCTCGCAAAGCGGGCAGAGGGGAGAGGGGTCTTCAGTGAACCATGATGGGTGGGCAGCTAGGTAGCTCTTGCCTGAGCGCATCTGGTGGATCCTCCCCGCCATAAACCTTCCAAGCCCCATGAACGGGTGGGGGGAGAGGGACGCGGGGTAGGGGTAGGTGGGGGGCGGTGGGAACTGGACGTTCCAGTCTTTGAGTAGCGCCGATCTAATCTTGAGCTTGATCGACTTGTATGAGGGGGCACTGGTCGCCAGTTGGAGACCCGCAGGTGGGAGGAGGTCGGGGGCGGCCACCGGTAGAGGGCCGGAAGCGGGGAGGAAGGGGAGGGTCCGATGGGCAATGGCATCGATCGGGAGGTGTTTTCTTATAGGCGGGGAGGGGACAGACGTCCTCCATGAGAGGGGGGCATAGACCGACGTCAGACCTCGCGTAAAGTGGCGATGGTCGTCGAGGGCCCTGAAGGGGGACGAGGATGGGAACGTGGGGTGGAGCCTGGCGGTTGCCGGGTTGGCCTCAGGCGGGAGGCAGACCATTCTAATGGCCGCAAGTCTTTGGCGGTGACGTAGCAAGAGGGGCATTGGGGGGAGGGCTGATTCGCAAGCTAGGATGCCGACAGGTGTCGAGGAAAAACAGTTCGTGACCCATCTCTGGACCGACCTCCAGAAGACCGACATGCGGTCAAGAAGGGTAAGGCTCGGTGAGAAGAGGTCAGCTCCGTAGAGGAGGATCGGGGAGATCAAGGATGATGCCAGTCGATGGCAGAGGTATGGAGGAAGGCCTTTACCCGGCCTGGACAGTCTTTTGATGGTGGAGAAGGCTCCCTGGGCCAGTCCAAGTCTTCTGACGAAGTGGGACGTGGTTCCCCTTGTGCCTGAGGTGGAGGAGGGCTCGAACCAGTAACCGAGCCAACGAACTAGTTTAGAGGGGCGGAAAACAAGGTCGTCCAGCCTGACCGGGATTTGGGGCGGGGGGACTTTCTGGGAGGGGGTCTCCCAGTGCATGAGCTCGGTCTTCGGGATTGAGAAGGACACACCTAGTTTGCCAGCCTTCCGCTGGAGTGTGCTGGTGATGCCCTGCAGCCTTTGAATGTTTCTCCGGTAGGAGTTCGATGCGACCGTGACCGCGAAGTCGTCCACGTAGGATAGGATGAGGCCCCTAGGGACCGGGAAGTGAAGGGTTGAGACATAAATGACGAAAAGAAGGGGGGAGATCGGGGAGCCTTGAGGGGTACCGACGGAGACTGGTGAGAAAACTTGGGGTGCGCCTTGAAAGATCAGGCGGCAAGAGCGGCCGTGGAGGAAGGACCTTATCCACGAGACCATGTAAGGGTTGACTGCCTTGGTGGCGAGTCTGTTGCAGAGGATCGGGGCTGAGACATTGTCGAAGCCTCCCTTAATGTCCAGGAAGAGGGTCGAGACCTTCAGCCTCGGGCGCATGAACAGTTGAACCTCGTGGGAGAGGGTAGCCGCCGCGTCGAAGGTGCTCAAGCCAGGTAGGGAGCCGGTTTGGTTGGGTGAGAGGAGGCCAAGGAAACGAGCCAGGGCCGAGAGACGGTTAGCCATCACCCTTTCGAGGATCTTAGAAACAGTCTCCAGGAGGACGATGATGCGGAAGGATGAGGGGGTGTCGTATGAGGGTTTGCCAGGCTTGTCAAGGACTATGCCGTTGGCCTTTTTTAGGGAGGGGGGGTGGTACCCGTATCTAACCAGCGGGCCCAGGAGGGATGTGAGGATGGACGGGTTGATTAGGTGGACTCTTTTCCAGACCGAGTACGGTATCTGGTCCGGCCCAGGGGCAGAGGAAGAAGAGGACTTCCGAAGAGCTGCCGATATCTCTTCTTTTGACAGCTCCGGGACATCTTTAAACTCTCGAAGGATGCGAGGGGGGGGGGAGGATCCTTTCTCGGGGAAGAAGTGTTCCAGGAGGGCTTTGTTGATCTCGTTGGGGGTTTCAGCTCCCGGGATCTGAGGGAATCTGTCTGGTGGTTTTCCGAACGCGAACTTCTTCGCCGTCCAGAGGGTCTGGGGGTTGGCTGTTTGCAGGAAGTTTTTCCAGTAGTCGTTCTTGGCTTTCTTGATAGCCTTGAAGTACAGGAGGCGTGCTTTCCTGCATAGCTCTTTAGAAGAGGGAAGGGGGTCTCTCCGGGCCGTCCGGACGGAAGAGTGGAAGGCTGATCTTTGTGTCGTTAGGTCGGGGGTCCACCATGGTTTCGACCTGTGGGAGGGTCTCTTGTCCGGGGTGTGACCTTTGAGTTGGGACCTTACCCTGTCCAGGGCCGTGTCAAACCAGATTGACAGCGTCCTCGGCGTGGGGAGCTGGGGAGGGGGGTGAAACGTCATTTCCTTTAGCCCTTCCTCGAGGGCGGGCCAGTCGGTCTTCGTCCACGACGGAGCAGGGGGAGGGGGGCGAGCCAGGGTTTCTGAGAGTGTGATAAGGATCGGGACATGGTCTGAGCCTGTCGGAGGGAGGGGCGTGCTCCAGGAACGGAAGTTAGGCGAGAGGGGGCCATTGGCGAACGCTAGGTCTATCACCGAGGGGCGGAGGTTTGAGTCGAAGGGGAAAAAGGTGAGGGTACCGGGGATATTCAGGAGGCAGAAGCCTTCCCCGGCCGCTTTCTCAAAAAACGGGGAGGACGTCCCAAGGTCTTGGATCGAGAAGATACGACCTGGGTCAGCTGAGGGATGGTGGATGTTGAAGTCTCCGACGACCAGCGTGGGGGAAGGCGTGTGAGGAAACGCAGCATCAGGCGAGATGGTCCTTTTAAAGGGGGAACCGTCCCAGGTGCTGTAAAGGTTTATCACTCGAAACTTGGTTGTAAAGGAATCAAAAAATCCAACTGACGAAAAGAAATCCATCGCCATCCAGTCTCTTGCTTCAGAAAACACGGGAAGAACTGAGAACTGTTGCGTGGCCGGGAGGTTGAGATAACATGCCACTCTGGGCTTGCCACCGTTGGGGCAGGGGGGCAGAAAAGGTTTAAAGTTTGCGAACGCAGGGGGCTTACCCCTATACATCGGGGGGTCTTGGAGGGCAACAAGGGTGGGGGGGGAATCCAACAAAGAAAAGGAATTAAATAAGGAGAGAAACACATCCCAGCTTCCCAAGCAGTTGTGTTGCAGAACGGAAATAAAGCTATTGGAGTCCGTCGCCAGCACGGAACTCACAGGGGAGGGAAGACCAACCATTACACGCCTTGCGGCGTCTCAGGTTGTGGGACAGGAGTGGGAGTTGCCTGCCATGCGGGGTTCGGCAGGGCACCTCCTTGGGGTTTTGGAACGTTTGCGGGGGGACGTGTTGGGGGGGCATCACCACGCCTAGGACGGGGTGTCTCAAAATCGATGGGGGGTAGGAGGGGTCGTGTACCAGTTGAAGGACCCTCGCCGGAGTCGTTCGTCGTGTCCATTCTTTCCTCATCCTGCGATAGAGGGGGTTCCCTACGGAGAGCAGGGGGGGCGGGTCTCGATGGGCATTCTCGAGCAAAGGCTGGGTGGGGGCCTTTGCAGACCGCGCAGAGGGGTGGAGAGGTCGGGCAGCAGTTCGCGACCGCTCTGAGGTTCCCGCCTTTCGGGCAGGTGGGGTTCTGGCATCTGTGTGCCTGTTTTCTGTGAGAGAGGGCGCAGATGGGACAGACCGGGTGGTCAACCTTGCATCTAGCTGAGTGGTGGCCGTATTCATGACAGTTACGGCATTGAGTGAGGCCATTAGCCGAGTATGCTCTCTCGATCTTGCATCGAGAGGAGTAAAGGTAAGAGTTGCCCAACATAGCGGTCTCATACTCCGGGGCCACTGTGACGACGACTGAGGTAGCCTTCTTTTGTGTGCGGGAGTCGCGGTCGGGGTTAAGGTAGCGGGCAGACAGGATCTGAACGTTCTTGACGTTTAGTATTGTGTTTGAGAGGGATTGGAAAAGTTGGTCGTCTTCCTCGGGGAGGTATGCGATGGGGAGAGAGTGAACAGCCAGTTGCACCTCGTTTGGCGCAGGCCGGAAGGGGAGCCAGGGGGAGTCACCGACGGGGAAGGATTGGTTCAGTTTCGCGGAGAGTGCTTCGTAGTAGGGTGCGTATGAGGTTGAGGAAACAAAAGGTGCGAGGGCAAGGAGGGTTACCGCTCCTCTGTCGTTCACACGGGCAGAGAATGATAGGGGGAGAGTGCAGCCGGCCTCGCGTAGGATTGAGGCTGCAGAGTCTGGGAAAGAGGCGGCTATAAGTTCGGCTTGGAGGTGGGGGAGGGGGGAGGAGCGAGGGGCAAAGAAACGTCGCTCGGCCGCTGGCAGACTTTTTGGCCCCCTAACCGGGGGACTCTCAGCCATTCCAGACGCAACCTGTGCAGCAGACGGGGTGTTCTTGCCCTTGCCCGGCTTACCCTTCTTCTTCTGTCCAGATGAAGCGGCCTGAGCGTAGGAGGATGGGCCGGGATGGGCCGAGGATGATGGGTTAGGGTGGAACTCTGAGGCCGGAGGGAACTTCCCGTCCCGGAAGGCCTGAGCCTCCCAAGAGCGTGGGAACTTGGCCGCGTAGGCAGCAGGGTTGCCATACCACTTTAGGTCTTTGGTGCTATAAACGGGGAAATCCGGGTCGCTCCCTCCTTCATAGAGTGGGGTGAGTTCATTGGCGAGGGCTGAGTCTGAGTCGGCCGGCGCCTTCTCTTTACCTTTCTTGGATGGGGCCACCCGAGCCGCTTTTGACGTGGCTTGCATGGGTGCTTTTTGTTGGGGTGGGGGCTGTTGGTGGCGTGTTGGTTGAGGGAGGGGGGTGGTCAGACGAGACGCTAGGTCTCTGACCGAGAGCTGAAGCGCGGAAATTGAAGCTGCCGTGGCTCCTTCAGAAGGGG